>PVKN010000256.1:0-90739 GCA_004027915.1 Capromys pilorides | reverse complement strand
ACCCCATCCACTCATCCACCCACCCCCCATGCACCCCCCCATTCATCTTGCATCCGTTTTCCATCTGTGCATCCCTGAATTCATCCACATACCCTCCCATACACCCATCTACCCACCCATAGATTTTACAAAAAAAAAAACCCAAAACCCTTTGTGTTCAGCTGGGAATGCCAAGGATCTGACAGAGGTGCTGGCGTCATTTCTGCCTTCTAGAAGCTCATTAGTAGGAAGGGGAGCTTTACCTAGCACATCCTCAGGAGAGTCCCAAAGAGCAGCCCATTCAAGAAAAGGCAGTGGAAGCAAGGAGAACCCCAAATAGTAAGCACTTTACAGGTTTTTGGTCCTGGTACTGAACGGTAATGAGAGAAAGCTTATGAATCCTGCTTGCCTGGCATGTGTGCATGAACACATGTATACACACACACACACACACACACACACACACACACACACACACACTACACAGACCTCTTCCTGTCCCCAGGTGCCTCTAGGGAACTCACCAGAAGTAGTACTGGGAGAAGCTGGGAGAAGGCAGAGCCGGTCCTGCTAAGCTGCCCCAGACACTACGCAGACTCAGCAGGCCAGGGCTGCAGGCGCTGGGAGCAGCAAGCTCCGAGCACTTCGGGAGTCTCTTCTGTGAAGAAGCAGCCACTGCACACCAGCCAGCTGCTGGATGGCTGACCACCCCTGGGTGACCTTGGGCAAGTGCCTTTCCTCACCAGAAAAATGCAAGAGGGATGTCCGACGTTTCCTGTGAGCTCACTTGCACGCCCAAAATACCTTATTTTGTGAACGAGTGATCCCAGACACCTTGTCTCTGGCACTACGTCTGATGTGTTTTTAAACTTTCCACTGTCGTATTCCAGAGCTTCAGGCCCCAATTGGCTGGCCACCTTCCTCCGGACCCTTCATTTTCCTCGTGTGATGGTCCCTGTCCCAACGCTCCCTGCTAACTCAGGCCCTCTGTGTTCTCTCCGGATCTGTCCATTGAGCTAGAGGTTCCCTGCTCTTGTCGGGAGAGTCAGAGCTAGAGGTTCCCTGCTCTTGTCGGGAGAGTCAGTATGTGCTCGCACAGGCCTAGACCTGTCTTCAAGACGAGAGAATCTCAGGTCCCAAGAGGGACTCCAGCCCTTGTCCAAGTTAATAGGAGAAAGGATGAGAAGAGAAGGACTGAATTTCAATCACAATGTGGTGATTGGCCCTTTTGAAGTTTTGCTGAGTTTTTTTTTCACCTGGTTGGCTCAATATCATTAACCAAATGCTTGTCTCACAAATTGGTTTTGGCCCCAATTCAAATTTAATTATGTTCTAGCTAAGTAAAAGCAACCAAGAAGAGAGAGGAAGGGAGAGGGAGGGAGAGGGAGGGAGAGGGAGGGAGAGAGAGGGAGGAAGAGGGAGGGAGGGAGAGAGGGAAGGAGAGGGGAGAGGGAGAAGAAGGGAGAGGAGAGGAGAGGAGGAAAGGGGAGAGGAGAGGGCGCTCGTATATTAGACCAGAAAACTCTTAGACCTTTGCTTTTCCCCAAGAGCACGAGTTATTGTGAGGCAAGTGCAGATGGGTCAAATACCGCGTGCCAGGGCTGGGCTGGATGGGGAAGCGGACCGAGTGTGAGTGCAGAGCTCCCGCTGCCTGCTTCTATGCCTTGGGGAGCTCTTCACTCTCCACTATCCACTACCTAAAACATCCAGGCTGTCTCACTACATACCCTATCGGATTCTCTTGGCAGGAAACTAATTCACACTAATGTGTACATGACTAGTGATAACTTGCTTTTCCTCTGCTAAGAGTTACATTTCATTAACACTAAAACTGGTAGAAGGTATAATAATATGGTGCATGTTTTAATTTTTTAAAAAATTTAAGGCACTGAAAAACGTCTTGCCATTCATTCCTTCAAAATACTCGCCCCTTGCCCTCCTCCTCGTCACGTTCAGAAGCAGCTCTGAGGTCTTCTTTCATGAGAGTCTTTGTGTGCTGTGGTGGCTGCCTCTGTGCGATTAGCAGACCAAGATGTTTCCTTTTCATACTCGTTTTGACTTTGGGGTTGAGACAGAAGTCTCACGGTGCCAGGTCTGATTCACAAGGAGGTGGGGACACCACATCTGGACTTGGCTCAGATCACCATCCCAGAATCAAGGTGATTCAAGCAGTGCTGTTGGGATAGAAGAGGCCTGTTTGCCCAGGCCTCGGGCTGTTTTCTGCATACTTGGTTCTTCTTTGCCTTCCTAAGCCCTTACAATACTCAGGGTCCACCAGGGTGCTCTGGGCACAAGCTCACCTTGCCCGATTACACCAAGCAAACAACAATCAAAAGCTCCACCATCAGCATCACCCTGAGATTGGATCTTGACGGACGTACATTGCGTACCCTGTTTGTACAAGGAGCATTGGGCGATGTCCACTGAGAACTCTAAACCTCGGTCTCAGGGTTGTAATCATAGACTGAAGTGTCATCTTTTGTGGTGACATTTCTTAAAAAGCTGGCATGGAAAGCTGTGCAGCCACACAACTCCAGTGTAACCGACAACCAGGTTTGCTCTTGTGTTCAACAGTCAAAACCGTGGAAGAAATTTCACACTAGCTTGCCTCATGTTCAAATCTCTTGTTAAAATTCTTTGAACAAAACCATAGGTGAGGTTTTTCACAAATCGCTGCTAAGGTTCAGAACACCACTTCTTGAGTTGGAAATCCTTGCCTTTCTGTTGGATTGCATTTAAAAGCAAATGTACCATATTTTCTTAACATACCACATAGACACATACGTAGACAGACAGACAGACACACACACATAAACCATCAATGCCTTGAAGTCAAATGGAAAAGTGTAACTGGAAAACAAATGAAGCTATGTTGGATAGCCATGGGTCTAGACATTTAGACAACTAAAGATCCATAGCAATGGAATGCTAACTTAGGAAAGACTAAGCAGGTGAGGAAGAAAGAGAATGGGGCCTAGGGTGACCTAAGTTCTTACAGAAAATGAGAGCAGAGAGCCAGTTAGGGAGGGGTGACGTTTTCCATGAAAATACAATGTGAGTGCCTGAGGGCATCCAGCAAGGGCCTTCTGGGGCCTTTGATATTCTTGCACGAGCAGTTGTTCAAAGGCTAGCGATGAGAGTTACCTTATGGATGGGGCCCAAGAGGCAGAATGCATGGGAAGCAGTGTCAGGGGCAGGACCCAGGGGCACCAACACTATAGGGACCACCGAAGCTACAGAATAAGGCATGATGCAAGCAGGAAAATGAACCCAAGGCTGCCACAAAAACTGTGGCAGAAAGATAATTTTTAAGGTTCTCCAAATGTAAGGAGCAGTAGGGAAAAGCTAAGTACATAAAGTGTTGTCAGGGGAGAGATTCACCAGGTGTGACCACTGCGAAGTCACGTGTGGCTGAAGCAGTATGGCTTCCATGAAGTAACTGGAATAGTCAAGCCCACTAGATAGCATTGAGTTGGGAGATGAGTAGGGGGAGAGAATGAGCGGAGATGGTGAAGGCTTCCTTCTAGAATATGTGGCTATTAAAGAAAGGTGAGGTAGGAGGATCCCTGCACAAGAAGGGACACACTTGGGCCTGCGTCTGCATGCGGATCAGAGCCAGTAGGGAGGGGCTGATGCAGGGCAAGGTAGAGCGATTTCCTCGCAGACACAGCAAAGGGTGCACCCCATGGATGGATGGATGACATTTGGGCAGAAGAAAGTATATTTCCTTTTTTTAAAAAAGGAAAGAATGAGTCGATTGCTAATGGGATTGGTGGAATCCAGGCCTCATAAGCTGAATCTTAGTGATGACATGAAAACACATGAAATACATGATGGAGCTCTGAAAGATCAATGGCCTTCAGAGAAGCTGAGGATGTTTGCCACGATGGGGAGGAAGGGAGACAGATCTCCCGAGTCCTAGTTCCAAGAGGGGATAAGGAACCAAATGGCATGTGCGATCCAAACTCTGGTCTGAGTTGAGGATGTGGCTTTTCTCCAGGGCTCAGCAACAGAGGTGCAGGGATAGTTGAACAGAATAAAGTGGAAGCCCTCAGGATGCACCAGGCAGGTTCAGAAGGAGGTAAGAATGGTGATGGTTATAGAAGAGATGACATGAGAGCTAGATTTTTAAAACTATGGAGAAGGGCAGGGATAGAGAGGGGGCGAGAGGAGACATTATAAAGCCTGAGTATGGAAATGCATGTGTTTGGGGCTAGTAGAGTACCTTTTAGTTTAGTTCATAGAACATTCTAGGCTGGCTACTTCCTGGCTCTTCTCCCTACCTCCTCCATCTTCCTCTCTCTTGCCTCATTTAGCAGGGCTTGATGTGATTACAAAGTTACACCTGCCACCCTTTACCTCCCCCAAAATGTCTTCAAATTCAATCTACACCCAAAATAGAAATTGTTTTGTGTTACATGCTATTTGGAATTCTTTGAGCTTCTTCTTCTTCTTCTTCCATTGACATAGGTAATCAAAGCCAAGTTATATTTGATCTTAAATAGCAGGTATAATCACACCAACTGAGCAATACGATTTGCCCTATGGGCCTCTCATTCCCCCACCTTTATCATGATAGAGGTAAAATAAATGATTCTAAAGCTCTTGCCTGATGATATGATGAGCTCCAGCAGGAGGGCCCAACTCAGGCCTGTCCAGCCCTGTTCAGGTCTGCTCAACCCACCAGCCACCCAGATTCTGGTTTTAGCACCAAGGATAGCGCCCAGCAGCCGCTGCATGCAAAGGGTTGAAGGAAAGCAGCCTTCATGGACAAGGTTGCAAAACTTGTTTTAACCTTTCTGCATCCAAAGTCTCAGGAGAACTGTGCAATTAACCTAGGTCAGGGCTGCAGATCCCTGCTGTCCGTAGCTGGCCAGATAGGCAGAGTGGTGTGAAATTGTTGACAGCCCAAGCAGAGGGGGGAATCATAATGAGATTTATGGGCTGTGAGTTTTCCTGCTCTCTCTCTCTCTCTCTCTCTCTCTCTCTTTCTCTCTCTCTCTCTCTCTCTCTCTCTCTCTCTCTCTCTCTCTCTCTCTCTCTCTCTCTCTCTCTCTCTCTCTCCCCCTCCTTCCCTCCACTCTACAACCAGATCCTCCAATTCCTGGTGGTGCATAGGGAGACGTGTCCACCTGGAGCTGCACAAGAGGGTCCCAGAAGGCAATGGGAGATGGGCTAAGTGTGGACACAAGTAAGATCTCTACCCAGCTCTGCCACATGTCATCTCTGTCCCAGGGAGTTAATTTATTCAAGAGAGAAAAAATCCATCCAGATGACCCAAGATGTTCCCAGTAGATTGTCTTGGCCTGGATTCTCTCAGAAGCCAATCGTGAGACTAGGACTCAGGTGCAAGTAGTTAATTTCAAAGGTGAGCCCAGGAGGCACCAGTAGGGGACTGAGGACCACAACAGGAAAATATGGCCAATGCGTGTCTGCCAATGACCGGGTTACCACTGTGAGTGAGTGGTGCTCAACACCTCCAGGATCTTAGGGGAGATGGTGCAGGGCGTGTGTCCCACGGTTATCAAGCTTGAGGGATGATGAGGTCGTTGATCACCTGAGTATCATTTACCATCCGTCAGGAACTTCACTCTGGATATTAACACCACAGCACGTACAGCCCTTTGGTAGGAGAGCCAAGCATGCTCTGAATGCCAGAGGAAGGCCCCCAGCAGGAAGATGCAGGTGCTTGCCATAGAGATGCTCAGCAGACACAGAAGCTGTGATTGCTGAGGCGACGTGGGCAGGGTTCTCCCAGCATCCACCATGCATATTTAACATCCGCAGAATCCTATGACTTCCTTTGGCCCATTGAAGGGTAAAATGAATCACTCACCTGGGAAGGATTAGTAGGAAAATAGTTTTTTTTTTTTTTCTTTGAATGTCTGAACATTTCCTGCCTTTAAATCTGAACATCTACACATTCTGAATATCCTTCCTGCATTAAAAGGCAGAAGGCTGGTATGATAGAGTCAGATCCACTAGCTATTATTGGTGAACTATTCATCCTCTTTGTGCTTTAGTTTTTATAACTGCAAAGGGGGGAATGCCAGAAGTTACTAGGCAGAGCCATTGTGATAATTAAATGTAGTGGGCAAGTGGTCAAAAAAAGGAAGCCAAGAGTAGGTTTGGCTTCCACAAGGCCACCAATGGAAACATGTCCAATTCCTCCAGTGGACTGTACAGTGGGCTGTGTTATAGCATATAAATGGGAAGGGGGCGAAATGGAGCCAGTCTGAGTCAACCTGTACATGTGGAGTGCACCAATGTGGTGGGAGAGTGTGTCACATAGAGGGAGTGTGTGACACTGGGAACACATTGTGAGCTAGGGTGGTGTATGATCTTGGCTCTAGAGACCTCTAAGAGGTGTTTCCTCTGGTAGTGGATCTCAAACCAAATGAACTGATAAGAAGGATAGAACTGGATTCAGGAGAAGGTTATCACCAAAGTTGAATGTGCCAAGGTAGGTCCAGCAGTGAATCTTAAAAGAGTCAAGATTCAAGGCAACCACAGGGGAACCTTAAGAGTGTGTGCATATTACTTCCATCAGAAATGTCAAGAAGAAGAACAAAAATATTCAGTCCAGATCTGACCTGATGGAAGTGGGAGTGTGGTGTGATATCTATCTACCCCTCCTTGGCAAAAGCTGGCATAGCTTTGGGATAATTAGATGCATGTACAAGAGCACCACGATTACTTTGCTTAATGAAAAGAATGGTCAGGGAAGAAAGAAGGGTTTTCTTGCACTTGCTAGTCTGGATTTAAATGGATTCTGAGGAAATGGAAGACTGTATGGAAAACAGCAGTTTTCCAACCTGGAGACCTCTTGGATGAAAAGGGAGGGCTTGGGGGATTCCAAAAGGTGCATGTCTTTATGGTGCACCAGGAATGGAGGGCCAAAGCGCCAGGCCCAGAGAAGAGTCATAATGGTGGCTATGTGGGTTGGGAAAGGAGAGAGTGGCAGAATGATTAGGGGTGGAGGTTGGAATGATCCTGTTTGCATAGAAAGGAAGCAGACCGGCATGCAGCCCTCTGGGTGGCAGGGAGCCATGAGCTGCACTGGGAGAGTCTGCTTGCACTACCTGTAGGGTCTTAGCTTGTGCCTCTGTCACTTTTTGTTGTTGCTGGGACAAAATATTTGACACCCCAAATGAAGAAAGGAAAGGTTTATTTAGCTCACAGTTGGTGGAGTTTTCAGTCCGTACTCGGCTGGCTCCAAGGCAGAGGGGTACATGGCAGAGGGCAGCAGAAAACAGCAAAGAGCAACAGGAAGGGCAGCAGCTGTGGCTTCCAGCAGGCCTCTCTCCCCTCCTTATAATCTGAGCAGGCGTACCCCAGAATGGGAGCACAGAGCTCACCCAATGCCCATGCGCTCCCTCCTCTTGCTCAGGATGAGGATGTTTACAGAGTAAGAACCCTGGCTCCCTGCTGAGTCACCCGAATAACTTGTAAACTTCTCAAGTTGACACAGTGCATCAACCACTCCAGATTGCCACCCAGGGCTGGCTTTGGTGACCCTGACAGTGCCACTGTCCTAAACGTGGACCTCATCCCACTCTTCATGTAACGTGCTGTGATAGACAACAGGACTCTACCTCTTCCAGAGCCTCTCTCACCAGCAGTGACTGCAAACCACCCTCATCATGGACAGAATCCCCCAGCTGAGGACAAGGAATGGAGTGAGGGACATGGAGATGGTTGGCAGGGAGTCCTCAAAGTGGAGATGAACAGTAAGTGGGGAGAGAAGGAAAACCCTGGGGAAAGGAAGACAGGGATGGGATAAGAGAAGGGTCATGCTTCAAAGGAACAGAGTGAGTCAGGTGTCCCTGAGGCTTCCTGATGAATGAACAGAATGGCTACTGTTCTCCTTGGTGGGGACCTGCACACCACCAAAGGAATCTGTTTGATCCCAAGAGAACTATGTATGAAAATCATAGGCAGCAGGCCCAGGAGAGTGAGTGACACCTGTGCCCAAAGGTGATGCCATCGGTACCAGTGTGTGAGCCAAGAGCCCAGGAAAACTTGTCTTGGCTTCCACAGCCCCCAACCACACACCCTTGCTGGGCACCCAGCCCTGGGTCACAACCAGCTGCCTGCCCTGTGAGACCATGGCCTCTTTACAACCAGCAGCCTTGCCTTCAAGGCTGTTTACCTTTGAGAAAATCTAAGGTCAGCTTGGACCATGTGAAAGCAGTGAGAGTTTAGGGAATAAAAAAAAGTGATTTGTGCACAGAAGCGTTGGGGTGAGGGTGCAGCACAGAGGTGAGAGTAGGGAAGCCTTGGTGGGGATCAAAAACCCAAGAGGGGCTGGGGAGATAGCTCAGAGGCCTACGCACTTTCCTGGATAGCACAAGGACCCAGGTTTGATTCCCAGTACCGCACGTCACACTGACCCCAAGCTGGGCTATGCTGGCCACTGATACCAGGCATGGTGGTGCACATCTATAACCCCAGCACTGGGGAGGTTGAGATAGGAGGATTACTACTAGTCTGAGCTGTGTAGTGAGACTCTATGCCAACTAAATAAATAAAAGATCTTTTAAAAATCAAGGGAAAGGTGTTCTGGTGTAATTTTTTTTCAGACTCTTCTCCAACTAGTGCAAAAGAGCCGAGGAACATGTGTTAAAAATACATTCTCGCACTTCCCTCGCAGCCCTGCACCAGCGCTCCATGGTTGTAACCAGGAGTGTGCATTGTATTTCTCTCCACAATGGTTCTGATGAAATGCGAGATCTGAGGACCTGTGTCTGTAGGCATCTACTGCACAAGCACAATTCTTAAGAAAGCAACACTGGGAGGGTCCTTTGGGGGCATCGCTGTTTATGAATAACAAAGCTGAGGTCCACAGAGATGGGCCTTACTTATGGCCATGCTTCGAGCTGGCGCTCATGCTGAGAGGACACCACTGAGGCTTTAGCCTTGTTCCCACACTCCTTAGTCCTAGTCTTGGTGAGGTTGCCCTCAGGAAGGCCAATCCAGGCAGAGTGCGCGGTGTGCTGTCCAGCCCAGAATGGTGCTGAAGCACGTTGGCCCGCAGCCTGGCCGACTCCCCAGCAATGCCCTGCACTGCGGTGAACGAAGTCTGAAGAGGCATCCGCAGTGCAGACTGCGGCAGTCCCCGCCTGCAGCGGCCCCTGGCCGGCCCCTGGCCCGCCCCTGGCCCTGGCTGGTCGCCCATTGCCTCTGCTGTTGCACGGGGCCACCTCCTGCAATGCATTATCCAACTGCAGGCGGGTTATAAATGACTATGGCACGGAGATGGTGACCCCTTCCCCAGCACGTTAGTTCTCTGCTCCATGATCGATTCCCTCATGAAGGGACCGCACAGGCAGGGGAAGTAGATTAAAATATAATGTATTGCATTGAAACTTAACACAATGCTGTATAATATCCAGCCGGATCTGCATCTTCACATTCTCCTCCCACACTCCCAATTTCTCCTAGAGGTTCCCACTGGGCTTTTCTCGTTAAGTTTTTATTGCTGCTGGACAAAGAAGTTTAATGACTTGAGGGGTTTGAAGGGCCTTCAACATATCATCTAACCAAGCTCCCTGTTTCTGGTTCAAGAATACTGAAGTCCTGAAAGGTTATTTTTGCCACCCTTAATTCTGGCCCAAGGGCTCATGAGATAGCTCAGTGGACTAAGCGCCTGCTTTGGCAAGCACAGGGACCAGGATTCGATCCTTGGTCCCACGTGCAATGCCAGCCCTGTCCCCAGGGGGTGATGAGCCCGCGAATGACTTGGGGAGTGGTGGCTCAAGCCTGTAATCCCAGCACTGGGGAGGCTGAAAGCAGGAGGATCACTATGAGTTCAAGCTGCATAGTGAGACCCTGTAGCAAATACATTAGTGGGCGGGGGAACATCTGGCCCAGGAGGAATAAGGAGGGCCAACATAAGCCTGTTGGGTAGTTTCCATTCACCTTTGACCCACTCTGTCAACATTCCGTCCCACCTGGCCATTCATCGTCCATCCCTTGAGCTAGGAGCATCAGCTGATATACTCCTGCTGATTTCTGGGCCTTAACAACAGACTCTGCCCACTCTTCACTCTCATTTGCATCCCTTTCCCTTGATTGGAAATGATACTCCATAAATGCCCAGACTCCAGAGGCTTCCAATGGTGGAAGAGCAGGTACCAGTAAAAAGAACTCTATTGAAAAGAATGACAGCCAAAGAATCCCATTTAATTTGATGGCGCGATGAATATTTAAAGTTTTATAAAGAAATACAGGAAAGCAATCAGGCTTATTCAGGCATGTGCTCTTGGGAACAGAGTATGCTCCCCATGTGCTGGCAAGACAGGGTGGGAAATGAAGGATGTGGGTAGGGGTGGGGCCACACATATAAATAGTCCATATTCTTCCCGTTCTTTGTACTAAGGTGCAAAAGAGCTTACTAGTGCAGTTTAAGAAGAAATAGGGAGGGAGTATCCTCCCAGATAATTGTCATAACGTGCTGACACCCTAAACAGTTCCCTTTTAAAATTGCATTTCTAATATCGTTGCTTTGGAGATTATAATATTGAGACATGAATCCCTTGGCAAGTGATTCGGGAATTGTACACACTGTGTGATAAAGGCACCTGCCACAGAAACAGGAGGGGACTTAAATCTCTACCATGTGCATGTGGAACACCGCTTCTCTGGCAGAATGGGGGCATCAGATACCCCTCCACCCAAATGCCACTCCAATGGCAGATACTTCATTTTCAACGTGCATGGGACATCTTGATTGTCTATCAGTCCTACATCAGAGCCTGGCATCAGAGAACAGGGTGAGATAGAACCTTCTGTCTGCAAAGGGCTTCACACCCTCAGCAAGTAGAGCCATGTAGACAATAGCATCACACAAGCTGAGCGCAGAATTCCAGGCTAGCGGACAGGCTGCCCCCAGTAGGGTGTAGAGGGAGATCTGCTGCTACTGGTGTGAGGAAAGGGAAGGACCAGAATTTATCACTGTGGCAGCGGCTGCCTTGGTCCTCCGGCTACCGCTTACACTGAGCTGCGTGCACCTGAGAGTTTATGACTGAGGAATCTTCTGGTCATGGGAAGCCAGGAGTACTGGAGAGCTAACATTCCTGAAAACCTTCGACCACTCTTAGATGACTGGTAGGTGGTGACACACTGTAGTACCACACCCCAGAGAGGACAACTCAGGATAGGGTTCACACTACATCCCAGAGATCTCTGAGTGGCAATGAAGGACACAGTCCCTATTGACATGCTCTAGTAGCAAAATAGATATACTCATTGCCCTTCCTAAAGGTCTGCGCCTGGAAGAAAACAAATGAACTCAGTACCGATAGCTGACCTTTATTAAATCAAACATGGCGGACACCATGTTCATTTTTCATATTGTTTCTAGCACTTACGACAATCCCGAAAGGTAGAGATTGCTGTTCCCATTTTAAAGATGAGGAAATGAGATTCAAGGAACAAAAAAAATGACTTCTCTGAGGTTACAGAAAAAGTAGAGACCTTGAGCAGACTAGGTACCCAAGACTCAATCAGTGATTGTTCTGAACTAGTCCCATGGTGAAAGAATAAATGATCCCTTTGAAAACTTGAGTACACTAGCCCCTGCCCTTAAAAGTACATACATGAACATATATGTAGGTTTGCCTGTATGTTCTGGGTGTGTTTGTGTCCTAAGCTCCCTTTAGGCTCATCTGTGGGCTCTGGATTAAGAAACTTTTTAAAGAAGAAATGAGATGTCAGAAGTGTTCCAATACTCACTCCTGGGGACCTGGGGAGGTAAGGAAAGCTAGGAAGGCCCTAGCTCAGGAAGAGCGGTTGGAAGGAGTGGGTGGCAAGTGGCCAGTCTTGATAGCAGAGCAGCCAGAAGGGTACAGAGGTGGATGCACTTGGAGAATGAAGATGCTCTGGTTGAAGGAGAATTTGGATGGGATCTTTGGAGGTGTGGTTTGTATCTATGTGTACCCCAAAGCTTCACACAGCCCTCATGGGGTGGGCTTCTTGTGATTAAGTCATGATCCAATATTGAAATGATGGATGTGAGTGTTGGTGAGAACATGGGTCTGAGTGCTGCACTGTGGATAGCCTGAATGCACAATAAGGGAGGAAGAGAGGCATGCTCTTTGCCTCTGCTCAGCTCTACTCTCTCTGCCCTTCCTGCTGCCTCTCCCAATGTCCCGCCCACTGCCCCACCCTCTGGCTCACCCACTACCCCTCGCTCTTTGCTCTTGCTGTTTTACTGTTTTCCCCTGCCATGAATGACTGCCCTCTGACATGTGCGACTCTGTCTTGGAGCCAGTTCTGATTATGAACTGAAACCTTCACAAACTGTGAGCTAAATAAACCTTTCCTTCCTTAATTTTGCGTGTTAGGTATTTTGTTGCAGCAACAAGAGAAAAGTAACAAAGACAGGGGAAAGCCCAATGTTCTGAGCAGACCTAGACCTTGGTGAAGTGTGACAATTTTTGCCTCCATGAATGGTACATATTCAGGACTTTTGACCTTCTTAATGTTTATCTTTTAATTTTGGTTCCCCAGACCCAAGGTCTTCATCTCTGCCACACTCTAGTGAGTCAAATGCTCAGCCACATCATGGGCTCTGCCACCAGGTAGAACTATCTCAGCTGGAAAATGGAAATCGCCCAATGTATTTCAGACAGAAAGAATTTAACTTAGGGAACTTGTGTCAAAGGTGTTGGTTGGATGATGAAAATCAAAAGACAAAGTGCTATCATCAGAGGATGGAGACTTCAGAATGCTGTTACTGTCTGCAGAGCTGAAAAAGCAAGAGTTATGACCCACATCCCAGGTTCTGACAACCCCTAGCATAGGCACATCCACTGTGGAAACTGGGAAAAACCCCAGGAGAAAACTCCCTTGGTACTGCAGCTTCCTCTGCCGTAGACACTAAGAGCAGATAGAAAGTGTGATGGTTAGTTGTGGTAGGTCAACTTAACAATCACCTAGCACATTAGCAAATTCTGGGTGTGTCTATGGGTGATTGATGTGTAGGCCAACAAACTGATGGGAAAGACCTACCCAGATGTGGGTGGTACCAACCAATAGGCTTGTAGCTTGGAAAGAATAAAAAGGGAAAGTAAAAGGAGGTGTTTCTCTCTTTTTTATCGAGGTGTTCTGGTCTTCTCCATTGTTTTTGGATATTGATCTCCAACTTTTCCAGCCTGGAGAACTAGAGGTGGAACATAATTCATAGGAAACTTTATGAAGAGCTTTACAAACTAAGGAGACTATATTTTACAAAGAATTAGAAGAGTTAAGTTTGCAGGCTTCCAACATGAGGAAATGACAGATAGTTAAGAGTCATTAGTGCTAATTATCCCACTTTGGTCATTATATGATTTATACATGTTTGGAGGTATCACGTTCTGCCCTGTAACTATGTACAGTTAAGGAAATAAAGAATCCAACTACCAGGAAGTCTTAGAAAGAAGTTTAGGAATCACTGAAGTCTATGGGGCCCAGGGGAGAGTATGAAAGGTCAGGGATGGGTCTCCTGCCAACAGACAGCTTTGAGCACAATCCTTGGAGGTTGGGTTCCATGTTCTCCTTGGCTCTGGCTACAAATTCCTAGTCCTCCCTCACTTCCTTTATGTCTATTGCATTATCATATTCCCTTTAGAGCAGGACCTCTGAAGCCCTCTCCCATAATCTTTGCCTGTTCTTTCTCTCCTCCCCAGTCAGGACTCCACAATCTACTTTTGGGAAGACTCCAGTTGCTTACAGTTAATGCAACCCCACTATCTCCTGGGGAACCCCAAACCACACAACACACACTTTGGTTCTGTCTGTTGACCTCAAGTCAGCCAATAGAGGGACAAATCCCACAGCCTCACTGAACTCTCACCACAACCAAATGTGAGCAGTGGGTTGCCCCTCTGCCTGACCCTTGGTGCCTACCCTCTGACACTCTGCTAAGCTCATCCCCAAGGAGCCGCCACAGCCTTCCTTGCCCTCAAATCCAGCTTCCTCTACCCATCTCTTTCAACTCATGAAGTCCCGACCATATTTCTCTTCTACCTGTAATGTCTCCGTATGCTTGTCCATTTCTACTGGTGTCTAAAAAGAGTCCTTTTTTCTTTCTAGAATTCCCTGGATGCCCTCCTCCAGAGGAAGGGACCTCCTCTCCCTTGCTCCCTCTCCCTCTACTGGCTGCTTTGCTTTGGCTCACTCCCAAGATTCCCACCCCCAGGGAAGTCTTTCCTTCACTCAGATTCTGCCCGAGTTCCCATCCCACCTTCCACCCTCCTTTCACAGCTAAACTTCTCAAAAAAGTATTATACACTCACCGCCTCTGCTTCCTCACCTCCCACACAGTCCCAGCCACTAGCAATCTGGCTCTCACAACCATCATGCTGCACAAATTGCTCTCTTAAAGGCCAGCAATGACCTTTGAATTGCCACACCTGACAGCTCTCCTGAGCATCCTCCTCCTTCTAGACTTAACATCTGAGCCAGAGCTTTAACTGGTGTGCTATGGCTCACAAGTGTCCTGAAGTTGGCCATTGGTTGGACCAGCACACTGTTTAGACAAGGGTGTGATTGAAATACAGAGCTAACTGGACCACTGCCCAAGTCCCCTTTGTGTTTCCTTCCACAGCCTGGCTGCCCGATTCCTTATTCTAGGACCTCAAGTTGGACCTTCTCATTGAGCAACAGTGAGATAGACAAAAGTGTGCAGCAGCAGGGAGTTTCTGCTCTGACTGGACATATCGGGCTCGGACCCGTTGTTCAGTAAGTTGGTGTCACCTCCAATGAAGGGCAGCTGTCTACTTATCCTCCATGTGTCATGCAACACTGCTTTGTGAGCTCTGGCATGGGACATCGGGGAAGCTCACCTCCAATTGCCCTCTCCTTCCTCAATTCCTCTGTGGGTTTTGTCTCCTTGCTACAGTGAGATCTTTACTTTATGGGGAGGAGGGTTTCTAAGTCCTCTTGTCCGTCAGAAGGGGCCAAGAGACTTCTCCGAGGCAGGCAGGAAGGATACTGGCAATGTGTGTGAAGGTCTACAGCAGGGCCATGCATGCAGTCCAAGTGAGTGAGTTGGGTTTCTGACTCCACCTCTCTCTCCTCGCACTCTGTCCCCAGGGGTTTTCCCGCATGTTCACGACCTCCAGCTCCCTTCTACTGCCGACACTTTCCTCCATATCACACACCATTCCCCCAAATTATGTCTGGATCTGGAGTCCCCCAAGTTGTCAAGCACCCCACGCCCCATATGGAATCCCTCCCTGCCACCTCTTGTCCTGTTTTCTCTCATCTTCCCAGTCTTCCCCAAGGACAGCAACTATTCTTCCTACTGACTCCAGCTTGTCCTCTCCAGCGTCCCCTCTATTCCATTTCTCACATCAATCTCTATTCTTACTACTGGATGGAGTCCTTCTCTCCCCTTACCTGTGCTCTATCCAGTAAATTTGTAACTGCTGTGCCAGCCAGTTTTCTGTTACTGTCACAAACACCTGAGGAAGTCAGCCTATAGAGAGAAGATTATTTTGGCTCAGGGTTTTTGAGGTTTCAATCCCTGGCCCCATTCCTTTTGAATCAAGGCAGCAGCACGAGGCAAAATGACATCGCCAGGAGAGGCACAGGAAGAGACCATGGTCTCAGAATCCCCTTCCAGGGCACAGCCTCCGACCTCCCACTAGGGCTCCACTTCTAAAGACTTCACAACCTCCTGATAGCATCACATGCTAGTGAAGAAGACCTTAGCATGTGTCTGTCTGGGGGACACTGACCTAAACCATCACAACTATTTTCCTTTCTTTGATTCTGCCCCAGCAGTCCCTACATGGATCAGTTCAAAACCTTGCAGTATTTCCCAGGGATCTGTAAGAAGAAATCTGGACCTGTTGGCTCTGTGTGTGAAGCACTGCCGGCCTCCTGCATGCCCAGGATGCTCATTAATGATGGCATAGAAACAACAACCAATAACTGAAAACTGAAGTCATATGTGTCCTTTAATCCTCTCACCCACTCCACAAAAGTCACCATTATTCCCAGTGGACTGATGAAGAAATGGAGACAGAAACATTTCTTTTTGGTACCAGGCATCAAACCTGGGACCTTGTACTTGCCAGGCAGGTGCTTATGCCATGCAGCTATCTAGTTCTGGCCCCATAGAAAGATTTTATAACCTTCCCAGGAACTTTCCTCACAGATAAGGGACTCGAACTTCACTCCAAAGACTTCAAACTCTGGGCCACACTCCAGCCACCAGGCCTTCTGCCCAGGAATTATTTGGTCACACAGGAGACTCACCATGGTCCCAGCCGACCTTACTGTCTTGCCTCCTGCCCTTCACCCATGCCCTTACCCTGCTGGTCCTGCCAGGTCCTCCTCCTCCTTCCCTCCCCAAATCTAAATGCTACCCATCCTTCAAGTGTTATTCACCTGTTATCTGTCCTCCAGTGCTTGAGGCCTTATCTGAGGTATTTGCTTTGAGCTGATCTCTATTCTGTAAATACACAATGTCCTCCAAGCTTTCCGTTTTTACCTTCTTTTTTCTGTACTGTGATTATTTGGGTACCTAGATGGCCTGTGCTGCCAGAGTGCAGGACGGGGCCATGGCCGATTCTTCCTTTAATCCTTCTCTGTAGTTTTCATGGGAAGTCACAAAGGCAGTTTTATTAGATTAAACTGAATTATTGTCCTCCTCAGGACAGGCACAGGTTGGTTTCTGCTCCATTCTCCAAGCCCCTTTGAAAGAGAAGCCAAGGACTTGATTAAGGAATGGAAAGAATCTTGTAGTCAGTCAATTCTCAGCCTGATAAATCTCTCGGGTGAGCGGCGCGGAGGCAGGGGCATAAATGACGACGGCTGTGCTTCCACAGTCGGCTGGATTATAAAACAAACCACATACTTATGACTATATGTTCCAAGCAATACATAAAAGGAGGCAGGGAGAGGTGGACAGCAGAAACACGAGCTAGCAGGAGAAAGGGAGGCTGGCTCTGGCCATCCTGGGCAGAGATGGCGATTTCCCTCCATTAATTCTCCGTAGATGGTGATTTTCCTCCTATTAACCCTCCCTAAACACATGTACTTCCTGAACAGCACAGGAGTTGGCATGTCAGGGTTAGAGCTATAGCTCTGCTCCCTGCCAGCTCCTTGACCCAGTGTACCTAGCTTCTCTGCATCCTGGTTGCCATGTCCGTAAAATGGGGACAGCACCAGTCCCTGCCTCATCAAGTCTTTATAAGAATTAAGTGACATAACTGCCATCAGGCCAGAGAGAAGCTGGCACGTAGTCCCTGCGCTCCTACTGTGGCCAAGAGAGCCGTGGGCTTCAGGGTCCACTGGCGAGGAAGGTGCTGGGCACAGAAATGAGCTGCGGTCCTGCTCCAGGGTGCTGCACACTGGCCGCAGCCCACCGTGTGTGATCTTGGCTCCCCTAGCACGCTGAAAATGTTCTGACAAGTGACAGAACACCAAGGAAGTCCCTGGCACCTATTGCATTATGCTGATTTGAATGGCTCTTCCTTTTCATGGGATCCAGGAGACCATTTAGCCTTGATTGTGGGATTTTAGAGTTGTGGAAACTGAGACCCAGAGAGAAACATTGCCAGAGGTCACACTAGTGAATCAGGTTCTAGATTTGTGTCTCGTCCACTGGTGCTCCTTCTACCACACCATCCAAATCCCAGAATCTCCTAAGTGTGCGGGTCTGTGTGGTCCACTCAGGCTGGAGGGCCTCTTTGAAGCCAGCCCTGCCACCCCAGCCTCGCTCTGCCCCGGGCCTACTGCATGCCAGGCTGCACTAGGTGACTGGCCACTTAGTGGCCTCATGGCTAGCATAGGAGAGGCTGCCTCGGCCACAGTGGGAGCCTGAGATTCAGGGTCAGAAGACTCAGCTCCTAATCAGGTGCCATCAGTTGGCAGCTCCAGGTTCTCAGAGCTGGTGCTTTATCTGTCAGGTACTCGGTGTCTTTGCTTGAAAAATGGGGACAATGATCTATTTTATGTGATTGTCATGTGACTGTTGTACCCAACCAGGAAGAAGCATTAGGAATTTTCTTTAAAGTACTGGGCTGGGCCCATTTTCACTCCCAGTTCTTTTTATTTTTGTTTATTTATTTAGAGATAGGGTCTTGCTAAATTGCTACATTGTCCAGACTGGCCCTGAACATGGGCTCCCCCTGCCTCAGCCTCTCAGAGTGCTGGGATTGCAGGTGTGCATGGCCATGCCTGGCTGAGAGTGCTGGTCACATGCTGCAGGCCACAGAGCCAGCTCTTGTGTGAGGCTCTTCCAGGAGAGATGAGGCTGGTCTTCCCTCTGATTTTCTTCCCCTCTATCTTTTATCAAAGTGCTAGGCACAACTGGGAAGGTACTCAGCCAAGACTTCCCTGATGGTTGATTATAGCGGCCTGGCCGGAAGGTCTGAGCCAAGGTGCATCAGGCACCCACACCCAGGCTGGGACCCTGGGGGCCTGGAGGCTGGGAAGGAAGCAAGGTGGAGGGGGAGTGGCAAACAGAGGGCTGGAAGATGGAAAGCAAACTGGATTTAGAAAACAAACTCCAGCTAATGGCTGTAGGTGGTGTTAGTCCTTCTGTTAAGGACTTTGGGAATACATATGCATACTAATAGGAATTTGTTTGGCTGACTCTTACTCTAGTCTTTGGAAAGGAGGAGGGGTGGAGAACACTGCAAAAGGGGAGGATCTCGGGGTTCAGACGCTGCCACGCCCACATCCTCCAGGCCTAAGGACCAACTTGGGCCAGGCTGGGTGTTAGCCTGGAGGAAGCTCAATGAGCCAGGTGCTGAGAATGCAGGGGCGTTCTGGGCCCTGTAGCAGACTCCATGGAAGGCCTTCAGTGACAGTGTTCCAGGGCCTCCTTTGCTCCCCAGGCCCACAGCCTTTCTACTACTGACCGCTGTGACAGAGGGATGTTCTGAGGAATGTCCAGAGGCCCCCAGGATTGTGTCTGCAGCCCTCCTTTAATGGAGCATGTTTAAAGGTATATACTCTGTCTACCGCCTAGGCCTGGTGCCATCTTGCTGTCTAACCAGGAGTTCACCCTGAGTTTTAAAGCAGTTTCCTGTTGATCTTACACTCAGTGACATAGCAAAGAGCTGCCCCTTTGTCCCCTGTGCTGGGGTCTTTCTGTGGGACACCCAGGACAAGGCCAACTCAGCCTTCCACTCAGGCTGAGGGGTCTCTCCCTATAGCCCCTCCTAGGGACTTCCCTATGGGACGTCAAGGTTCCACTCAGCAAGCACATGATGGGGGCCAGCCATGTGCCCAGCAGTGCACCAGAGGAACAGGGCTTCTGGTCTAGCCAGCAGCCAAAGGGTGCAGGTGACACGGCAAGGCTGGGTAGGGGTGACTGAGACGTCCTTGAGGGAAGGGGGGGCACTAGAATGTTCTTTGCACTAGGGTTTTGGGGTCATGCTGAAGAACGGGGGTGGCCTCAGTGTGCACACATAGTCCTTGATTATGCAGGGACGACAAGGAAGGGCGCATGGAAACACCCTCCAGTTCCTGGTGCAGCTCCCTGGGGAATCATTCTCCACCCTGCACTTTGAGTCCTGGCCCCAGTCAGAAACAATGACAAAGGCACAAAGGGCCTTCAAGCTGTTCACATCAAGCTAAGGAGATCGGACTGAGTGTCTGAGTGGTAGGCAAATTCAGGGACCAGGGTTCGATCCCTGGCACCGCATGCTGTGCAGGCCCCATAGAACAATGGTATGGTAGCATATTTTGGGGAGCCCTGGTTCATCTCTGTAGCCAGAACCCAATGAAACAGGCAGGCGTCCCAGCAATTTCCCACCCAGACCTTCTGGTTCCTGTTCAAGGAACAAAGAAGCCCACCATCTGATGTGATTTCCTGCGATCCAAGAGTGGCTTATCTGCTGGAGACTTTCCATGCTACACAGTGTCTGTGGGATGTTTTTATCCCTGGCTTCCCAAGGAAGGCTCAGGGATCCCCAGAATTGCAGAGGCTCTTAGGAAGCAGACATCCCACTCTTCTGGAGAGAAGGGACTTGTCACACCTATCCTTACAGAGCCACCTGACTTCTAGCTCCATGCACAGCTTTTGCAGAGGCAAGAATAATTGGAAAAACTAGCCAGCTACTGGTGAACTCCCCATGGCCCAGGCCCTAACTCTTCCTGGGGTATCCATACTCACAGACCCGGGAAAGCTGCTCAAGGGATTGGGCTTAACATGGAGCCAGGAGTGGGCCCTCCTTCCTGGGCCACTGCAGGCCCCTCCCTCTCACCCCTCCTTCACATCATTCTAAGGCTTTCTTGATTTCCCAGAGCAGCTTGTTTTCTGATCTGGTGCCAGCTTGGCCCTGTCCCTGCCACTCCTTCCTGGTCCTCTCCTGGGTGACCATGGGGTAGCAAGATCACCTAGTTGTTGCCCTGAACACTTGGGGGGGCCTCAGAGACCTGAGAGTGGGCTGCACTCCTCCCTCCCCTGGGGAGCCCCACCTATAGTATGCAAACCACAGTTGAGTGGAGGAAAACACTACCTGAGTTACCTCCCTCTCCTATCCCTTCTTTCCTTCCCTTCACATCCCCACCCTGTTGCCTCTCTCTGCTTCATTCCTTTCTCCTAGCCTGTTTCTGTTACTTCCCTCCCCTTCACCTTCTTCTCCCCAGGCCCAGTGCCCCTGATACCCTGGAGCATCACCTTGGCCTGCCTTTCCCCAGACATCCCTAGACTTTCCAAGATCCCTGCAAGGAAACCCTGCCTTCAAGGGCCTGTAACACTGCCCCCTACCCCAGCCCCAGCTTGTCTGGGTGCCTCTGAGGGCAGTGGCCAGCGCCTGATGCCCTGCCCAGGCTTCTGCAGATACGCACCCAGCCATGTGCAGGGATGCACAGCAGACAGAGCCTTGGCTCCCCACCTATCCAGAAGAGCCAGTCCTAGCTACAGACACACATCCACATGCCACATGTGCCTCCCTGTGGGTAAGTGGGACAGGTGCATGGCTGTGTTAGCTGCCAGGAGAGAAGTGATGGACCGCGGTAGTTCCGGCTTCTGGGCTGCCTAGCTGGAGCCCAGGCAGGATCCTCAAGAACGAATTTCCCGGAAAGGTCCTACAGCCTTTCCTCTGGGGGGCTCTGGCCAACAGAGCCCGCTGCCATTCCCCCGAGGAGCTGTTCTGATACCGAGTCAGAGAGGATGAGCAGACAGAGGACCCTGGCCACACCCAGCTCTGGTTTGAGTGGGGGCACCACCACCTACCACGTGCTTTGGGCAAGTCGCTTTATTCTTCAGGGTCTCCGTTCCCAACTATGTCACATGAGGGTCCATGGGAGCGGAGAGTTGTAAAGATTCCGGTCTCGGCAAGCGGATTTGCAGAAAACGAAGAGTGCGTGCGTGCACCAGACGTCCCTGGGTCTTAGGTCGCCCGCTAGGGCGCTGAATCCGATTCTGGCGCCCCGGGTTGGGTGGGCGTGATCCTCCCAGCCCCCACCGCGCCCAGGGCCAGAGCGGCCGGCTTTTCCTCCGGCAGGCGGCGGGCTGGCGACTGCATGGCGCGCTCTGCACCGCACGTGAGGTGGCAGTCCCGCCGCCTTGCGCAGCGACGCAGCTCGGGTCGCCGGGACCACCTCGCGTAGCGGCTGCTGGTGTCCCTGGGCCGCCGAGCTGCCCTCCGAGTGCCCTGGCTTCACGGCCTGCTCGCCGGACGCCTGCCGCCCTGCTCAGTCGCCGCCCTACGGCCCCTTCCGGAGCCTCCGCGCGTGTGCCTGCGCTAGCACCGCCAGGACTGAGGTCCCCTAGAGCTCGCTACCCGAGACTCGCGGTGAAAGGAAGCGCGCTCGGCGCTGGCCCCCTCCCGGGCCGGCGAGCTCGAGCTCCTGCAGCTCCGCCGACCGCCGCTGGGAGCTGCGGCTTCGGGAGCTCACGGAGACCACACGCTCGGGCGCGGGTTCCGGCTCCTGGGCCGCTAGCTTCTCCCCTCGCCACCTTGCCTCCGCAGCCCGACCGGTTCCTTCCCGGATCTGTGCCTGTGATCGCCGCGTGTGTGCGTGAGTGCATGTGTGTGTGCGTGTGTGTGTGCGCGAGAGAGAGCGCGCGCACGCGTGGGGGGCAGTGTGCACACGGGGAGTGCGGGGGAGTGTGTTTGTGTGTGTGCATGTGGGTGTGAGTGCCTGGCACACGCACACACACACACACACACACACACGCGCGCGCGCGTCGGCAGGCTCATCTGAACTTGAAGACACCTCACATTCCAAGATCCCCGAGGTTCCTGGGAATGCCCAGGCTTCTGCGCTCTGGAAAATCCTACCAGCGTCTTCCTAAGAAGGAATTTTCTTTTCTGTCTTTTTTTTTTTTTTTTTAAATCTGGGGGAGAGAAGAACAAGTTGTGCTTCCCCCTCCCCTTCTCCCTGCTAAATGCCATGGATATATCCGAATAAGCCGCTCAGGACTCTCCCCGCGTGGACGTCCGAGGCCACCATCTGCCCGCAGTCGCCGGAGCCCGAGGGCTTAGCTGGAGCACGACTTGGGCGGGGAAGGATGCGCGGCCAAGCCAGGGAGCCCGGGCGCCCCGCGGAGCCGGCCTCGGAGCCTCCCAGCCGGGGGTAGATGCTGCCCTGCCCAGGTAAGTGGTTGTTTTCGTGGCCGTCGCTATCCCCGCCGGGTCTCTGCGGTCCTGGGCGTTGTGAGGAGCTGAACGCACCCGAGGGAATGGGAACTTTGCAACCCTTTCTCTTTTCGCTTGAGGACTCCCCTCATTCTGGGGACTCGCGCTGACACTCCTTTCTCGGTGCACCCATCCTTATCGCGAGAGGTTTCTTGTTTTTTCCATAGCGGAGGTGACACTCTGGCGGCGAGCAGGGACAGTCGGGCAGGCTGCGCGAGGCCAGGAAGCGCAGGGAGAGACCCAGAGCCGCGGACAAATGGCACCGTGGAACTTTGCTGCCAGACCACTCTGTTGCGTCTGGGCACTTGCAGGGTCTGGCCAAAGCCATGCTGGGTCTGGGAGGGGGTGTCGGGGGGGCTTCCAGTGCCTGGCTACTGGGTGGGGTGGGTGAGAACCACACGCTGAGGGGTCCACGCAACGCCAATAGAGGGCAGGGAGGCACCGTTGCCGTGCAGGGAGGCAGGTAGGGCTGGCACAAGCTCCTGTCTGGGCCTGGGGCTGCAGGCAGGGAGATCAAAGGACTGTGTGTGAGTGAGTGTGTGTGTGTGTGTATGCGTGCACGCGCGTACAGTGTAGGGCATCAGGATGGCATGATGAAGCAATATGCAAACTGGCATTAACCATGCCGGGTGGGTAGATCCCTGTCTGCCACCCAGCTCTGCCCTCCTTCTGGGGCTGGCCCTGCACAGCTTGGGGGAGGGGGAAGCCAGTGCCTCACTGGGCACAGATGTCGGAGGGAGTGTCTTGCCCACATCTTCCTAGCAGCCCGCTACAGAGGACCCAGGCAGTGAGCTCCTGGGAGAGCAGCCTGGAAAGCCAGAGCTGGAGAAAGACAGGAAGGAGCCTGCCTGAGAGTGGTGCAGAGGGACCCCTGTCAAGTGTGGCCAGAGATAGCTGCCGACAGAGAGACAGATGGACAGACAGACAGACAGATGGACGAACGGACAGACAGACAGACAGACCGACCGACTGGAAGATACCTACAGGGAGAGGGAACTTGTGGGAAATGGAGTAACAGGCCTGGTTGTGGATGCTGGTGCTGACCCTCTCTCTGCCCTGCCCACAGTGGGGAGTGTGTGTGTGTATGTGTGTGCGTGTGTGCATGTGTGTGTGTGTGTGTGGTGTAGTGGCAGCTGTGGCCCCCATGGCCTCATGGGCCTTGTGGGGTTGTGGGGAAAGGGCAGAGTCAGGAAATGACCCCCTTGGTGGAGAGGAGTGAAGCTAGGGAGCAAACTGCCAGGCCCAGGCTGTGAAGTTTCCAGGCACAGGTCGTTTGGAGCTGGTGGTTGGGAGCCCAGCAAGGCAGGGCTGGTGCTGGAGCTAGGAGCGGTGGCCCTGCTGGGGCATCACGCTGGGCTGGTCCCTACCCTGGGCAGTGGAGGTGGTGGCAGTGGTGGGGTCTGAGGTATCCCAGCCCTTAGGGAGCCAGACTGCTGGACCTGCCTGTGGGGTGCATCGGAGGCCGAAGGGATCTGGATCCTGCAGAAGGCCCCCCAGGCTCCGACAGACTGTGCTTGGAGCCATTGGCCCCTCACGCCAGCCAGCTGCCAGGGCCCTCTGCGGAGGCCGGCTTGCTCGCTGGTTTTCCCTTCTGCTGGGCTGCGAGGGCAGAGCTCCATTTCTCCCCTCCTCCCACCCAGGCCCCCTGCCCAGTCCTCAATTTAGAGTTTCTGGTCTAATTCCTGCCCAGAAATGTAATTACTTATCTTCCTGTCCTCACTCTGGGGAATGCAAACTTGGCATTTCTGGTTCGGCCTCTGGCACTGCTTCTCTGAAGATTGGCTCCCAGCTGCCTCTGTGGTCCAAAGGCCAGGGTGCCTGGTGCTGCTGCTGTTGCTGCTGCTCCTGCGGAGTAGGAGGAGGTCAGGGAGGGAGGCTGGGGCTGAGGCTGAGGCTGAGGCTGAGGCTGAGGCTGAGGCTGAGGCTGAGGCGCCCACCTTTCAAGTGCAGGCTCTTTGCAGGCTTAGCGATGATGTGAAAAGCTGGGGAGTCTGGTCTGCAGGAGGGTGAGGGGACATTCCAGGAGCCTGACTAGGGAGGAGAGGAGGAAGAAAGAGAGGACTGGATGGGAAAAGAGCAGGAGGACAGGGATCCTGGCTGGGCTAGGCAGCCTTCTGGTGCCCTGAGCTCTGGCATGGCTAAAGGGGAAACCTCTCTTTCCTATCCCTGCCGCAGCTCCAGAGTAAATCACAGATGCAGCGTTCTGGCCTCCCAGCACCAAGGCCTCTCCGGCCTGTGGGGTGTGGGGGAGCAGATCTGCTTTGTGGTTGGGGGTGAGGAGCAACCTCTTGCTCTGGGGATCTGTGCTTAGAGACAGTGAAGAAGTGAAGCTGGAATTAGAACTGTTCTCAGCAAGTGCCGGCTTGGTGCGCCTGCTGACTGAGGTCTAGGGAGCGGCCGCCTGGTGTGGGGAGCCTAGACTGGAGAGCAGCACCTGAGATTGGCCAGCAGGGCTGGATCCTGGAGGGCAGCAACAACAGTTTGGGGCTTTTGTGCTTTGTTTTTTTCCTTTAGGCAGAGGTGAAGTTTTAGGGTCTGACTTATTGGAAGGGATCGTTGTATCAGGTAGAATCAGACTGGGGCTCGATTTCTGGCTCTGCCACCTCTGTGTTAGACACGTGAGCCTCTGTGTCTTCATCTGCCAGCATGAAATCCTGTCGTGCACAGCACAGTTGTGTAGGGGGGCAGATGTTTTCCTCACAAGCCCCACCCCCTTCTCAGATCTGAGGAAACTTTTAGTTGAGGGGGTGGTGTCCTGAAATAAGGAGAGGTCTTCAGAGATGCATTGGGTCCCCCTCAGCCTCTAGGGAGGTACCAGGGGGGTTCAATGCCATCAATGAGGGGGTTCAGGAAGCACCCCCCAGAAAGCTAGAACACTTCAAGAATTGATAGTAGAAGGCACCTTTTGCCTCCCTGCTTCTCCCTCTCTCTGTTGATTTTGGAGTTTGCCACGGAGACGTGGAGGCTCAGTGTTTAACCAGTGTCATTTCTTGCCCTCCCCACCTGAGAGGATTGGGTGTGAAATACTCCCCTAACCCCGTCCTCTCTGCCTTGACTCTGTCTCCTGCTCCCTCAAGGGTGAGGCTGGGTGCTGGGAATTGGGCCTAGCACATATGAGAGGATGCAGCCCTTCTTAGGGTCTGGGCAGGGCCTGTGAGTGGGCCTGGCCAGTCTGTGAGGTGGCAGGGGACATCCTCAGTCTGGGAGGGGGGCTCAGACCCAGAGGTACATTTAGCTGATGATTGAATCAGCTGGAACCAGGGAGATAAAGGCAGTGTCACCATAACAAGCAGGCCCCACATAGGTGTCTGTCGGGGGTCAGGAAAGCAGCTCTGAGGACAGGAGCAGGGAGGGCAGCCATGGCGGAAGTGCTCAGGAGGGCTTCTGGGAGGAGCCGAGGACATCAGGAAAAACAGAAGTCCAGCAAAACCAGACGAATACGTCGTTTTCTCCTAAATACTCAGAGGTTCCTGGGAATCTGGCAAGTTTGGGGGTTGTGGGGGAGACACGGAAGATATAGGACAGGTGTCCTGCGAAGTTTCTTCCGCTGTCAGCACAACTCCTTCAAGCGATTTCTTGATTATTTATTCTACACAGGACAAAGTGCTAAGAGCTTCTCATGAACATCTCAGCCAAGTCTCTGATCCCGTGACGCTGCCAGTTATTAGCTCCACTTTACAGATGAAAAACTGAGGTTCAGAGAAGTTGAGTGCCTGCCAGGCCACTAGGAAGTGGTCAAGCAGCCACCTGACTCCATGATCCACATGCTTAGCTCCTTGTCCCTGTGTCCCCCAGCTAAGGCAGAGGGACACCACGATGAGCCCCCCTCAGTCTCCTGCTGGTCTGGCTGGGGAGGTGGCCTCAGAGCTTCTATCCTGGAACCCCCCTCCTGGGTACCCCTTCCCCTGGGCTCCCATCAGAGGACCAGCTCATCTCCTCTGAGCTACTAAAGGGTGACAGGGCAGCATGGTGAGCAGGGCGCTGCCTTCCCTGGGAGCCTCAGCTCTGCCTCCCGCATGCTGCAGGCAAAGTACGTGAAGCAAAGTCCCGGTCCCCAAGGAAAGGGCGTGCTCAGAGCCCTCCGTGCTCACAGCCCCAGTCAAGTCTACCAGCAAAATGTCAAGGGAAAGGACACCCAGGCCAGGGCACTGAAGGTGGGCATGTGAGGGTCACTTTCACAGGCCATGCAGTTAACCACCAGGCCAGGCAGTGGCCACTATGCCTGCTGGGATAGGGAGCTGTCTAGAGCTGCAGGGAAGGGCAGCGTGGTGGCGGGTTTTGTGGCAGGCAGTTCAGGAGGCCACTCTGCACATACACTGCTGGCTTCTGTGACAAGTGGCTGTCGCTGAAGGTAAGGGCATGGAGGGGCAGGGGGCGTTGCCCTAGGCCAACGCATTTCCATCTTCCTTCACTCACTAGTCATGCTTGGTCCCTAGTCATGCTTCCTGGGGAATCTTAATTCCACAGCCATATAGTGTGTCTCTTTATAAAGTATCTGCACTTTATAACTCAAAGGATTAAGGTGTGGGACAACTTAGTGACTTGGGGAGCCAGTGTCTCAAAATAGAAAAAAATACAGAAGGCTGGGGATGGAGCTCAGTGCAAAAGGCCTTGAGTTCAATCCCCAGTACTGCACAAGAGTAAGAGTAACAATTAAGGTTTTTATTGTATGCATGCTTCTCCACCATCAAGAACCAAGCTTGGGGGTGACATTGATGACCTTTAAAACAAGTGCCCCACACAGAGAAGTAGGTGAGGTATATTCCTGGGCAAAGAGAATCCAGAAGGTGGCAGGGAGGGGACAGATTCATACCACATGGGGGCTGTGGGCCAGCAGCCTCAGGCTGCTGGGAACAGATCAGCAGTACAAACACAGCCTCACCCCCACCTCCTAACCAGAATCTCCAGTTTAGATGGGTGTGGGCCTGGGAGGTGAGGCTGGGCTGGATGCTCGGCCCTTGAGGGGTGATGGTCTTTGCACAGATGGAAGGAAAGGAGGTGTGAAGTTAAAGACCCAGGAGCACTTTGTTCTGAGTCCCTGAGCTTGGTGAACCACTAGTCCACAGGTGCCAGGCAGGCTGAAGGAATGCCGTGGCCCCCATGTGGCGTGGTCTGCCAGTCGATTCTTGCTCTAGACATCTCATGGCTTTGTAAGTGATGTTTGCGTGGAGGTGCAGGGCCCTGCAGAGGAGACCCCTAGGCTATGGCCTTGTTTCCAAGCAGCGGAAAGCCAAGGCATCTTTCATATGGGCAGCTCTGGGCCTGTTTCATTGAATATCTCCAAGGGCAGCAGGCAGTGAGGGCCGGGCCAACCTGAGGACAGATTGCAACTGTAGAGATAAGACATAGGTGTTAAACTGTGTCAGAGGATTAAGGAGCAAACCTGTGTACCTGCCATTTATCAACCTTCTTGAGATTGCCTGCAGCAAGGAAGAGGCCTGGGCCTTCTTGGCGGGCCCTGTGTTCATAGGGCTGCCCTGGAACAAGGAGCTCGCCCAGTGCCGGAGTTGGGCTCTTTCGGGCTTGGTGGGTTCATTATGGGCCTGTCCTGCATTAAGCACCCGCTGGCAGGAGTTGAGCCACATGGAGGGGGCCAGACATGGTACAAAGAAGCGGACAGCTGCATGGCCTTTCTCCCCGCTTCCCTCTGCAGCCCCTGCACCAGGCCCCTTTTCCGAACACCTCTCTTCCCAGAAGATCAGACTTTTCTTCTTGCCCCACCCTGGTGCAAGATTGACTTGGGATTCCTATTGCCTCTTCTTATTTCTTTTCTACAAAGCCAGCATTGTCCTTCCCAGCCATTCCTCCTCACCCATTTCTCATTAAGAAAGCTTTAGTTTAGTTTAGAGGTGGAGTGGAGGGGGAGTATTTGCTATGGTGTCCAGCTAATTATGGGGGTGTCTGGCAATGTTGTGCTCTAAAACAGCTGTAAGTCAAGCCTTGTTAAATGCTCCAGTTCTCAGAATGTGGGGAACATTGTCACTCAACCTGCAGGCTTGGGGGAGTTGGGGGAGCGAGGGGAGAGATCTAGGCTCAGGCTGGGGCTCCTGGGGTTCCTGGGGGTGACAGGAATGAGATCATGCCTGGACTTTTGAATGCCTGGAAACCCTAGCAGTGCCCAATGAGGCTACAAGATGAGTCACTGTCACCCTAAGGGCTACTGGAGGTAGAGGGGCAAAGGTGGTGCCTGAACCACTGTCCCCTGTAGGGAAGCCATACTCAAGATGGTCCTGGGGCTGCAGGGAAGAAGGGTCGGTGGTGGCCCGGGGTCCTGCAGGTGAGAGGCAGGAGGTGTCCTGCAGCACAGGGCACTGGGGGCTCCGAAGGCTGTCTGGGGCAGGGGAGCCTGGCATGGGTCCTCCCGCGGGTCTGCAGGGTACTTGCTTTCCTGCTGGGTCCTTACCATTCTGGCCCCATAGCACAGGGCCTGGCTGCTGTCCGAAGCAGCAGGGACTGTGACCTCCTTCCTGCCATCTTCTACCACACACTGTGTGCCTGATACCTTTCTCTGCTTGATGCCCCTAGTCCTTGGTGACCAAACTGTGACCAAGGTCAGTCTTGAATCCTGGGGCTGTAGTCTGAGTGGAGTGTTTCTTTCTTCCCCCACCCCACCACATGTGTGTGTATATAAACGCACTCACCCCCCAGAGGCATGCATGTGTTCATGAGTCCACACATGCTGTCACACACATGCACACCCACACACCTGTGCACATGCACAGATCTAGTGCCACATGCTTGTGCTTGCTTTGTGATCCCATGAGTAACGCACAGAGCCATACGCGTACACTCCCTTTGTTGGCTGCCTGTGCTTATTGACCAAAGACAGGGATGGGTGCTGCCCAACCACCCTAGAACACGGTCCCCTCTGCCATGGCCACAGCTCTGCCCTCAGGGCGAAGGCAGGACTTGGCGGTGTCCTTTCTCTCACGGGCATCAAGCAGGCCGGTTTCTACCTCAGCTCACCGCACCTTGGTGGCCATAGTTCTGTCCTGGGCTGCCTGCTGTGGGAATGTCACATCTTCACTCTCATGCTGTGATACCACCACACCACCATCACCTGCCTTTGAGTGCCTCCCTGCCCCACCAGCTTACGGCCCAGAGAGTGTGGTAGTTTCAGGTGTGGTGACCAAATCCAGCCTTCTGTACCCATACCTTTCACTATTCCATGGTCTCCCGTCCTTCCTGCTCAGTGAACTCTCCAAGAAGATGCTGAATCCTTTGGAGTTACCCAGCAGGCCAGAAGACACGAAGATGGATCATTCCTCCAGTCCTACCGTGTTCATTTCTTTTTTAGGTGGGACCGGGATTCAAACTCATGATCTTGCACTTTCCAGGCAGGCACTTGTGCCATGGAGCTATCTCCCCAGCCCCTCTACCGAGTTCATTTCACTGATCCCGTGGTCTGTCCTGCATGTTGCCCAGCCTGGTCTATGAATGCTGAGACCTGACGGGGTTGGGGTGGGTCCCTGTGCAGATTGGTTTCTAGTGCCATTTATTTGCATCCGTATGTGTATGTGCACGTGCACATGTATGTGTATGTGTGTGCGTGCTCAGAATACAACCAGAGGTCACAAATGTAAAGAAGTTGCTGTCGGTGATAGTGGTGGTGTTGGTACTGGTGATGTGGTGTGATTTTAATGATGGTGAGGAGAGTGCTCATAGCCTTGATGGTGATACTGATGGTGTGGGGTGAAGCTGGTATGGATGGCCAAAATGGTGTTGATAGCGCGGTGGTGGTGGCGGTAGCGATAATGCTGGTGTGATGGCGATGCTGATCATGGGATAATGATGACTATGGTGATAACACTCATGGGGGCAATGCTGATGGTGGTGGTGCTGATGGTAGTGACAGTGGTGGTGGTGGTGGTCATGGTGGTGGTGGTCATGGTGATGCTGATGGTATCATAATGACAGTGGTGGTGGTGATGCTGCTAGTAGTGGTGGTGGTGATGGTGATGCTGATGGTGGTAGTAGCTATGGTAGTGATGGTGATGGTGATGCTACCGGTGGTGGTGGTGCCGATGGTAGTGACGGTGATGGTGGTGGTGGTCATGGTGGTGGTGGTCATGGTGATGCTGATGGTATCATAATGACAGTGGTGGTGGTGATGCTGCTGGTAGTGGTGGTGGTGATGGTGATGGTGATATTGATGGTGGTGGTGGTCATGGTGGTTGTGGTCATGGTGATGCTGATGGTATTGTAATGACAATGGTGTTGGTGGTGCTGCTGGTGGTGGTGGTAGTGATGGTGTACTGATATTGTAATGACACTGGTGATGGTGGTGGCGACAGTGATGGTAGTGCTGGTGATGGTGATGCTGCTGGTGGTGGTGGTGCTGATGGTAGTGATGGTGATGGTGGTGGTGGTCATGGTGATGCTGATGGTATCATAATTACAATGGTGGTGGTGATGCTGCTGCTGGTGGTGGTGGTGATGGTGATGCTGCTATTGTAATGACAGTGGTGATGGTGGTGGTGGCAGTGATGGCAGTGCTGGCAATGGTGATGGTGATGGTGAAGATGGTGTGGTGATGGTGGCAAGGGTGATGGCTCTGCTGATGAAGTAGTGACAAAGTCCACTTAAGAAACAGACTCCTGAGCTGCTGTCCCCTGATACCCTGACACTAAGCAGATGTCTCACCGTCTCACTCAATAGAATTGATGGGATTGAGCGATCGGGGTCACGGTCCCGATGTGAGGGCAGCTGGCCCCAAGGAGCTATTTAATCTTCCTTCTGGCCCAGGTACTTGCGTCATGGGTGCTGAGCTGGATAGAAGGGGCACTGAGGGGAGAGACTCTGAAATAGACGTAAATCCCGGCCCTATGTTCAGAGTCATGGCTCCTCAGCACATGGCAGATGAAGGCCACTGGATGTGGGCAAGGACAATGCCCCACTCTGTGGGGGGCAAGGGTGGATATGGCAAGTGCTGGTGATGACTCTGCTTGCAACCACAGAGTGGCTTCTCCAGCTGGAGAAGTCTTCATCTGATAAGAGAAGCCCTGTCCCTTGTTCTTGGACAGGGGGATAGCTGTAGTGGTTGTTGAGGGACACCTAGGTGCACTCAGCCTCCTCCTCCTCAGGCAGGGGGTGTATGTGTGTCTGGCCCCCCACTCCAAGGGCTTCCACTGTGTTTTGTCTTCCTGGTGTGTGACCTTGAGCGGGTTACCCTCTCTGTGCCTCAGTGTCCCCATATGCAAAGTGGGGACAATAACAGTAATCACCCCATAGGCCCATGAGAATGCAATGAATTATTATTTGTAAAGTACGTGGAGCAGAGCCTGGCATGCACTGCACTCTTAAGTGGGAACTGGCAGCAGTGATGGTATAACAGCAACACGGAGAAGGACCTCTGGGTCCTCACCTGGGTGACACTCCTTGCAAACTGCCACCCCTTCAGGTGCACAGAAGTTTGGGGCATCTCCACTTAGCCTCATTTGAGCTTTGCAGCAACCCTACCAGGCTGTGGGAACAGACGCGATGGTTACTGTGCAGCTATCCTGCATGAAGGGAGCGGAGGCACAGGCCTCCGTTAGTGGCTTCTCTTCCTCCCAGGTCTCTCGTCCTGTTTCACTGCCTCACTGTGTTCACCAAGAGGATACTAAAGTTTTGGAGAAGAGTGTGTGGGGCAACAGTGGCCAAAGGGTTCAGGACTGGGCTGGGAAAAGGAGCCCCGGTAGGAGAGGAAGTCTGTGCCACATTCCAGCCTTGTTTGTCTGCGTGAGTCTATGTGGTACAGCGCAGGACAGGGCCTGGTGGTATCTGTATAACACAGCACCTTGCAGGTAGGAGTTGGTGGTAGGGCCACAGGACTTGCTTCTTTAGGGCCTTTGGAGCTTGGGAGCATGAGGGCACCTGTTTCTCAGGGTATGAAATGGGGTGGCAAAGAGAGGGACAGAGAGTCAGGGAGGCTACGTGTGGGAGCTCTGTCAAGTAAAGACTGAGCTGACCTGGTGGCAGAGAGGACAGAGTGGTGCCTCCCCTGTTGCGTGCTGGGGGGAGGGAGCTTAGCAAGCACTGGAGGACAGGAAGCCCCGTGGACTTGGCTCCATTCATGCCCAGGGGGACAGAGGGCTTCCAGTGGGCAAAGCCAGATTTCAGGAGTGGGGCGTGAGCGAGGGGGCTGGAGGCACAGGAATGGAATACCTAGTCAGTGTATAGGGAGGGACACTGGGTGGGGGTGTGATGAGGGCTCTGAACAGGACCCAGTGGGAGCCCAGGCCACCAGTGACTGGGACTTGGGCTGGGGGAGAGGCTGAGCCCAAGGCTGCGAGCAGGGCTTTGGGACCAGCCTCAGAGAGCCCCCTGGGAGGCTGGGCAGGTGTGGGGGCTCCACTGGCAAAACCAGATGGGGAGAGGGAGGGAGAGGGAGGGAGGGAGAGGGACGGAGGACTCGTGAGTTACAGGTGGTGGGAGGCCACGGGTGCAGTGGTGGCCAGCTTGGCTAGGGGGTGAATTATCTCTGGCCCGGCCACCCTGCCACTGAGCCACTTGGCTGCGCCAGGCTGATATTTACTGTATATTGGTTTTTAAATTACAGTACAACATTGATTCCCACACTCGCAGGGCCGCCCTGGTGCTCCGTCCCTATCTTGCCCGGCCTTGCTGTGCCTGGCTGTCTCTCTCTCCATCTGTCTTGTCGCTCTTGCCACTTGGTTTTTAATGCAAGGTATTATCTTACAGTGTATCACGCTGCCCGTGGCGCTGTGTTTCTATCGCATCACGTTTATTGGAGTGCATGTTACAGTCGCCCCTTGCCAGGCTGTGGCACTCCCTACATTTTACACCTAGACTTGCAGCCCTGCTGGTCCCCTTCGGGACCTGTCTGTGGCAGTGGGGAAGTGGGACAAGGATTTGTGTCCCTTTGAACGTGAGGACCCTGACCCTCAGGGGACTAACAGAATAGATTAGATTAGATTAGATTAGATTAGATTAGATTAGATTGGATTAGATTAGATTATGCTGTGATCATAGTGGTGGCTGGGTCTGGAATACCGACCGACCACGAGCCCAGTGCCACGCCCACATGGCTTTATCCACGCACTGGATCTTTGTTTGAGTTCTAGGTGGTGGGGCCTGGTGTGAATTCGTGCTGTGGTGAGCCAGTGGAGGCCAGAGTGTTTAAGGGGCTCACCCAATGGCACACAGTAAGAGGGCAGAGCAGGGGTCCAAACCCAGGTCCCTGCCACCCCCGGGCTTTAGCCGTTGTTCATGGTGTCACCTGCTTCAATGCTGGGTCAGAATGGAATGAGAACAGGACAACAGTGATGACAATGAGAACCGTACACTCTGGATTTCAGGGTGTGTCCACTATAGTTGGGCTAACACTTGGGGAAGCTGGCGACAGGAGGAAATGCCCTCAATGTGAGGACCAAGGTTCCTCTGGCTCCAAGACCCACGGGACAGTTCATGACAGTGTCTGCCGTCTGACCCCCAGCAAGGGTAGAGGGGCAGGTTCAGGGAGTGTCGAAGGACCCACAGATGAGGCCCCATGGCTGTCTGCTTCTTTCTGATGCTTGTGGTAATGTCTTCTGTCTTCACCCCCGCCCCCTCCCGGGGATGGTCTCATACGGCCTCCTAAGCCCTGTGATTGGCTCTAATTAGAGCCTGGATGCTTGGGGTCTGGGTGTACCCTCAAGTTGGACTGGTCCTGGGCACAGAAGGCTGGCAGGTGCCAGGGCCACTAGGGGCAGCTGACTCCTTGGCCTGAGTGGAGTTTGTAGGGGTCTGGGGTCCTATCTGTACTGCGGAGGGCAGTGCTTCCCTGCGGGCTCTTGGCCTCATCATCCACCTTACCGGGACATGGCCATAGTGCAAGTCTGGGCAACCGTGTGTAGCCTGCGGGGGTGCAGCCGCTCATCTCCCAGCCCCCCACCTCCTGCATGGGGAGTGGGCAGTAGTCATGCTGGGAAAAGCCCAACGCCCAGGCCATCTGTGTGTCCCATCCCAGGGGCAGAAGGAGCCACAGGTCAGGGCCCTGGACCTCAGATACTGCGTGAGCCATGAGTCCAAGAAGCCACCCAGAAGAGCATGCTGTGCATCTGCACATGTGCAGGTCCCCTGTGTGGTAACCGTCAGTCTCCTTGCTGGATCCCCGCAGGGCCCCCTCCACTGTGGTCTGGTAACAGGACCTTAGCAGGGTACATGGGAAGGCAGAGATCTTCTCTCTCCATGGGCTTGGGGCCGTCCACTCACACCTCGTGCTGGAGGCAAACTGGGGAGGCACTCAGGGAGACCAAGCTCTTCTTGACTGGCTGAGCAGCAGCTACTGCTTGTGGAGCTCTTGCAAGTCTCGCGGTGTGGAAGCTCCAGGGGGGGGCCAACCTAGGCTTGAAGCTCAGCAGCTCCTCTGAGGAGCTGTGGGATGCCAGGCAAGGAGCTGTCTCTTGGAGCCTCAGTTTCCCCTTCTGTTATGTGAGGCTAATGCACAGATCAAATCCTGAGAGTTGTCTCGGAGTGCTGACTGAATAAACACTTGCATAGGGCTCCTGCAGGCTCCGGCACATGGCACCTGTTACTGAAATGCTCGCTGTAGCATCGTTTAGATGCATGCTTTTATTCCGTCTTTCATCTATGTTTGCAAAGCTGATATTGCCTCTGTGTGTGCAGATGCGGGAATCAGAGATGGAAACTGTAGGCAGCAATGAGATTGTCTGGGTCTAGGCTGAGTGACTGTTCCTACCCTGTGTGGGACTGAGGAACCCGTGGCGTGCGGGACTCCCAATCGGAAAGCTACAAGACAGCTGGGCAACTAGAGTGAGTTCTAAGTCCTAGGTCCCAAGGGAAATATGAGGCCAAGCCAGGATCTGAACCCTGGCACCCCAAGCAGGCAGTGGCTGGGTGGGGGCTGCAGTCCAGGCTGCCTGGCGCTAATACCCGTCAGCCCCCGCCATGGCGCCCCTGTTGCCGTCTCCAGAGGTCGCTAGGCCATGCTTCTTCCCCAGCAGTGGGGACACACATGCCCAGCTGCAGCTGGCTGCAGAGCTGCCCACAGAGGGAGCCTCCGAGTTCCATCAGGGTCCTCCCGGGGTAGGGACTAAATGCAGAATAAGCTGCCTTTTCCCCGCTGGGCAGCAGAGATGCCATTAATGCCAGGCTTGCTTTTAAAGCGACTAAATAAAAGAGTGGTGAAGGACAGTGACAAGAGTCTATAAATTGTGAGTGATGCTCAGGAAAGTGGTCTGGGCCCCAGGGCCCATAAAACTCAGGCAGCCTGCTGGGCTGGGCTGATTCACGAGCCCCTGCTGCCCGGGGTCACCTGGCCGTCAGGACTCCCACTTGCAAGGGACCTTTATCTTTTTAACTTCCGCACACTTTTTGTAATGTTGAGCATTGAAGGAGTTGTCCTCGAGCTCCTCGGAGGGGTGAGCCACTCCCCCACTGAACAGATGGGTAAACTGAGGTACCAAGTAGGGCTGTGGGTTGAGCAATGGACCTGGTCCACATTGACTGAGCACAGCTGACGCTGTTCTAAGTACAATTGCACTCAGGAACTCATTCAACCCCCAGGTGTTATGGTTTGTATGTGGTTGTCCCTCCAAAATATCATGTAAATCATGAGGCAGTCAAGTGCCTGGCTCGAGGGGTGGGGCCAAGGAACCAGGGCGGGGCTTGAGAGGTGGGGCCAGAGGACAGGGCGGGGCTTGAGGGGCATGGTTAGAGGTTCTGCCACTCCCCAACCCCCCACCCCCTGCCCCCTCAGCGGTTTCTTGACGGTATGGAGCAATTAACCCTGGACACGGCAGCGCCCCAGCCCCTCCGCCAGACCCTATAAAGCAGGGGCAGCATCTTGAAATCTCCAAGAACTGTGAGCTAAACAAACCTTTCCTCCCCTAAGCTTGTGTGTCAGGTATTCGTCTCAGCAACGAGAGATAAGTAACTAAGACACAAGGACAGCCACAGGACAGAGGTCCTGTGCCTCGTAGCTGTCAGCTCTGTGTCACAGTGGGAAAACTGAGGCACCAAGGGTTTCAGGCATAGGATCAGAACCCACACAGATGATGGCAGAGCCGAGATCTGATCCTGCCCTCGCTGTGCTGTTGTCACTTCTGAATGCAGCGTGCCCTGACGTGGAAGGTTGGGGGCACTGAGGCCCCGGCTGTCTGCCTCCTCCCAGGATGCTGTGGCTGCCCATCCTGTGGCTCTGCAGCCCCTCTGAGGGGTGTCCTGCCTGCAAGGGAGTGGCTGCTGAGGAGCTCCCAGGAAAGAGCACCAGGACAGAGTCTGTAAACCAGGGAGGCTCGGCCACCTTCCGGAAGCCACCTCCCTTGGCCTCTGCTATTCCCCAATTTGGCTGGGGATGGGCATGCTGAGGCTTTAGGGGCCTGCTGGTGGTGATGGCAGAGAGGACAGGACTCGGTGGCTCCAGCATCAGAGCTGGTCCTGCTCCCTCTGCTAGACACAAGGATGGCAGATGGGGGCACAATGCCTGCCAAACGCTGCCCTTGTATTTTAAACACTGGGTGCCTGGCATCTGAAGATTCTGCGCTTTCTAGTTCCAGCCCATTCTGGGTGGCGGCCGCCTCCTTCCTGCTTCTCCGCTCGTGGGGTTCGTTGGGGTGAGGATTGGGCTTGGCTGTGGCAGGTTATCTGCAGCTCCCCACTGCACGGCCATCATCCCAGGTGGGTGGGGCTCAGGCACTTGTCCCAGGTGCCTTCTGCCGCTGTCACACAGACCTGTGCTGATGCCCCACTGCCTCAGGATGAATCCCTCTCTATGCAGAGGTCTGTCTGTAAGGCACAGCTGGCCCCAGCAGCTGCGTGGCCACCTCTGTCCCCTCGCTGGGACCTTGGCAGCTCCTGGAGTGAGTGCGCTGTGCTCTTTCCTGCCTCTGGGTCTTTCGCATTCCCAGAGCCCCTCCCTGGGCTCAGCAGCCTCCTTGCCGCCCCTGAGCAGCTTTCCCCTCTGTGTCCCTTCCCCAATTCCATCTGCTTGCTTGGTCATTGCTTCTGTTTGCAGCAAAGTTGGGGGGCAGCAGAGAGGGAGCTGGGCAGTTGGCTCAGGACTTGGAAGTGCCAACTCTGGTGCTCTGTGCACTGACTGGCAAACCTAGCCTCTCTGTTCACGCACTGTGCGGCTCTGGAGAGCATGCTTCGCCTCTCTGTGTCCCGGCTCCCTCATGCATACAACAGGGAGATAACAACACCTGCCCTGAGGGGTGTGGTCTGGGTGAAACCAGTTAATGTGTGTAAAGCACTTAGTACAGCGTCTGGCATATGGCAAGTGCTCAATAAATATTAGCTATCATTATTATTTTTATATCCAGTGCTTAGAATAGCGCCTGACTCAATAAATATTTGATGATTGGCTGAGACACCTGGGCTGAATCTTTAAGTCAGTACTATAGGGTTGGTTAGGGAGGACCCTGGGCCTCAGCTCTAGCTCCACGTTAGAATCACCAAGCGTGCTTTAAAGTATACTGAGACCCGAGGCCTGTCGCCCAAGAGAGTCGGATTTAATTGGCATGGATGTCCCTGGCGGGAGGAGTTTTAGAGCTTCCCTGGGACTCTGATTCCGGAGTTGAGAGGCACAGATGTGGGAAGGGGAAGGGAGGGGGGCGGTGTGAGGATGGCTAGCAGCCCAAGGACACCAGGCAGGAGGAGCTGGGGGAGGAGCGTGCAGGGAGAGCCCAGGGCCGGGGCTGGGTAGCAGCGCAGGAAGGTGGGGCGGGGCTGGAAGGGCTACTGGGCCTCCCCAAGCAGATTGGGTTCAGGGGGGAGCCTCCCCAGCACCCCCAGGCAGCCAGGATGGCTACTCAGCCTGGTGGTTGGGGTCTGATTGCCCATTAAGATAATTCCTGGGGACATAGCAGAGGGCAGTGGAGCTGTGGGAATTGGTCCAGAAGCCCTCTGCACAGCGACAGCTGTTCAGAGCCAGGCTTGTCCAGACTTATCCAGACTTACTGACCAATGGGTCCCCACTTCCACTGATCCATTATATCTGGACAGGGCAGCTTCTGCCCAGTCACCCTGCTCCCCATGAAATGCTAAGCTGTCCCTCAGGGGTGGTGGAAGCCCCATCTCATCTCGACCATGCAGGGCACAAATCCCAACTTCCACGTCTCTGTGAAAATTCTCCAGTCAATAGCCCCTTGTTCCCAGTTGGTTGTTTCAACCCGGAAGTCCCTCCCTCAGGAGCCACTTCCTCCTCCGTTAGGTCCTCTCAGCTTTTACTTAGACCTTTGCAGGGGCCAGCTCATCCCTGGCTCCAGGCTGCTCCACCCTGAAGTGACAGGGTCCCATCCTCCATCCTCCTTCATGGCAGCAGCTGAAAGCCTCACTTGCCCCCATCAGCTGGGCCCTGGGTGGGTCGCACTCCTGGCTCCTAAGGCCCTGGTTGTCAAGCAATTTCCCTCTAACTGTTTGAGCGTGTTTTACCAGACGGCCCGGGGCCCTGAGTGCTCCTAGAACCACACTGTCCAGTGCTGCTTAGGGCCAGGGGAAGAGAAGCTCCCCCTGCTTGGTTGCTTCTGAGCTCTGGGACCTTGGGCAGGGCCTTTGACCTCCCTGTGCCTTGGTTTCCTTCTCTGTAGGATAGGGACCAAACCTCAAATTCAGTTGGTCCAGCGACAGCAATGTTGGTTCCAGGTTCGAATGGACCATTCAATTCAAAAGACATCGCAGGCTTTAACTCTGGGATTCTTTGGGTTAGAGAAGGCTTTGGGGACAGGAAATATAGTAGGCACAGTGGCCTTGCTGCCTTCTTGCAGAGGCCCTGAGGTTACCCACACATACAACTTTCTTATCCCTGGCACAACTGGGGTGCGCCAGCTGCCTGTGGGCAGATGCTGAGGTGCAGCTGTCTCCTGGCACAGAGAGAAGCAGAACCCACGGCCCGGGGCTCACAGAGCAGGGGGTTCCTGGTACCTAGGGCAGGTAGCACAGCCCTGTGTGTTCCAAGTGCACCATGGGAGGACAGTTGGGGTATTTTCCCAGGGCAGCCTAGGCTAGTCTAGGCCAAAGTCAAGGTCAAGCCTTGACTCACTTATCTCCTGCGAGGGGGGATAGTTAGCAGATTGCTGTCAACTAGCAGAGCAAAAAGCGATGTGTAAGAGCGAGTGGGGGAGAGAAGGGAAGACAGCTGCACATGGTGCATCTCATTGTCACATTTCGGGGAGAAGCTGATCGGCTGGCAGCTCAGGAGTCTGGGCACCCCCGCTTGGTGGTAGCGTCACAGCTACTCAAGAACACGGCGGCGGGTGGACTTCCCTGAAGGACCTCCAGAGTTCAGCGTGGGCTGTGGTCCTGCGGGAGCCCTCATCTGCCTCTTGCCAGGACCCCTGTATTAGCTGGCCCCAGTCTGTACCTCCTGACTCCAGGATCCCTGAGGTGGGATGCTGGGGGGGATGGGGGCGGGTGGAAACCAACTTGGTTTCCTTGGTAACGACAGGCTGAAGGGCTTCTGGGTGACAACGCTCTGGGTCAGTGCTAAGTATCCATTCTTCCCGCCAAGGTTCTCTCCTCCTCAAGAGCCAGTCCCAGGGCCTTGGGTTCACATTTCCTCTGGAGCTCAAATTCAGGAGTAAGGAAGGGGAGACGGAGACACAGAGAGAAAACTAATGACCAAAGCAGCTTCAGAGCAGCCCCATAGCATAATATCCCCCCCTGACTGGGGGCCAGATGTTAATGCCATTTTGATTTTTTTCCCGCTATGGAGGACAACTGAAAGCCCAGGAAAGGATCAGCCTGGTCTCTCCTCCACAGAGCCCTGGATGAGGGCCCTGGTCTCAGTTCCCTTCATGAATGGCTGCCTCCTCCATCCCCTTTCTTTAGATGTCTAGCAGCTGCTCTTGCATCTTGCCTTGTGATAAGAATGTGTCAGGTGTCTTCTCAGCTCTGCCCCTCTCCGGTCCCCTCACTTTCCCAATGGGGACCGCAGGGACCACTCACATTGCCTTCTCAGGGTCAGAGAAGGGCACTTCTTTATCTTTCTTTAAACCTACTCTGCATTTTCCCCAAAGAGTGCTCTTGAAGGTCACTGTCAAAGAGTTGAACATGAACAGAGATCTTGGGGGGAGGGACCCTGCGATGATGTGTCCCTGGGTTCACGCCCCATGTGAGGTGGCTCTGGCCACCATCCATCTAACCTTCAGGGAAGCGAAACCTCCACGTGCAGAATGGGTTGGGAATTTTCCTTTGAGTTAAAGGAAGTCTAGAAGCTCCAGAAAAGTCTTGTGGAAGCTTCCTTCAAACACACAGATGATGCCAGACTCGGTGTTTCTGTGTCCATTGACATCTCAGATAATCAGAGTCTTGAGTTGGGCATCTGACTCCATTAGCAGGGCCATGTGGCTGGCGGGGTGTGTCACATAGACCAGATAGGCCATCAGGGCAGTAGTTCAGGAGTGGGTACTTGGAGCTTGGTTTATGAGAATGATAGGGTGGGGAGAAGTGAACAGAAGCCCGGGCTATCTATATGCAGGACTGGCTGGTTATTTTCCCTTGCTCAGGTGGGGAGCTCTGAATGAGGAGGAGGTGTCAAAGATGAACCTCAGCTTCCTACCTTGGGAACCTGGATGGATCATCAGATTCTGGGCTCCAAGATGGCAGGGACTTGGTTTTGTCGACACGTGTGGTGGGCTCTCACTTGGTACCTCGCACATGGTCGGTCCTTAGTAAATGCTGCATGGATGGATGCCTGCTGCTGTTGGCTCTTGGTCATGAACACGACAGAAGCTTCACATTCCCATGCTGGGGTTCCATGCTGGTGTCTTCCGCAGGACACTGAATGCTCTTGGGACCATCCCGCAGATGGTGGATGATGAGGAGCAGGACTATGGACTGAGATGAGCCTAACTCAGAGTGCCCTGGCTGGCCTTCCGTGGCTGTTTGCATGACTGGGAGACATTACTGAACTCTCCTGAGCCTTGGTGAACTCACCTCTACTATAGGAAAGAAGGGAGCCCGAGCCCACGGGCTGATGCCACCAGTTTAATCAGTGACCCACAGTGCCGAGCCCGGTGCCTGCACTGCCGTTGGTCACTGTGGTGAATCCTGCACCTGGAATCCAGTGCCTCGTGGCTCCCTGAGGGTCTCAGTGAAGCCAAGTGAGGAAGTGGGCCAGTGAGTGAGATCTGTGGTAACCCAAGGGCCAGCAAGGAGCCGAAAGGCTTTGAGGACCGGGGACTTGAAAGCCTGTGGGAGACTCTGTCCCTTTTGTTTCCATCCATCTTCTCTCGTCCATCCTGACTTCTGCATGGCTTCCTGGTGTTGCAGGCGATGGGCTTCCTGTGACGTGGCCCTGGCCTCCTGGCAAGCTCAGGCCCCAGGGAGAGGCTGACGTCTGGGGCTTCAGCTGCTTCCACATCTGCCTTTGCCTTGGCTCACTCCCAGTTGAGTCACTAAGAAGGGGGCTTTAAAAATAGCAACAGGTAGTGTTCATCCAGATGGGGACCCTAAGACAATGGCTCCCCGAAGGCCTCTGCATGGCAGTGAGTGGCTGTGGATTGACAGAGCCCCCTGGCAGCTGCTGCTTGTTTACATTTCCTCCCTTTGGGGAGAAGCCTGGATTCTGCCAGCCTCAGGACCCTGGAGAGCGCCCCGGAGGAGGTGGGCAGAGCTCACAGCGTGGCCCTGTCCCTAGCTGTCCTGGTGCTTCCAGGGTGGAGACAGGGAGGGTGTTCTATGTCACAAACATGGAATGACTGACCAGCTGCAGATAGGCAGGGATTTGCAGAGTGAGGTGGGAAGAGGGGCCCATGCACACTTGGGGCATCTGTGGGGACCCCATGTGTGTGCGGGAAGGGGTTTCCTTTGGCAGCGGCCCGTCAGTTTCCAGTCAGCCCCAGGAGGGCATGGGGAGAATGGAAGCCAGCTAGTGGCCATCAGCGCTTTAGTAAAACCCAGAAGTCCATCTCAGGGCCCCCCGCCTCTGATGCACCTCCCCACTCACTCCCCACACACCAACTCTCACTCCCTGAGTGGCAGCCTCACGCTCAGCCACAGCCCCCGGAGTGTGTATGCGCATGCGTGCAGCATGCACACGTGCCTTGGATGTACAACCGAAGCTCAGTATTCAATTTCCAGGAACATCTCCATCTCCAGGCAGGGACAGAAGCAGCAGGTTTCTTCTTGAGCTACCTGTGGCTGGGTTCTGTTCTGTGGGTGGGACTGGAAGGTCCTGCTCTTGATTCTCCTCAGAGGCTAAGGGTCTTCCGTGCTGCGGGGACACCCATGAGCTCTGCCTCCACCCAGAGGATGCTGGCCACATCCCATGTCCTATGCCATATAATGAGCTCTCCTCTGGCTGCCTGCCCAATCCTACCCTGTCCACTCGCTACCCCTTGCACAGAGCCCTCTGTGATTGTCCTAGCTCTAAGGTTTTATCACAGTCCCCCTTCACTCATGACCTGCACCTCTCCTGTGACTCCTATCAGATGTGGCCCTCCATGAGAATGATATGTGCTGGTGGGTGTCAGTATCATTCGTTGCCCCTCTTTGCTTATTCTTCAAATGCTTCTTGGGCTGTTTGCTCGGGCCTTAGAGACAGGCAAGAGCCATTGCTTCTGGCTTGGGGCTCCTGGGCTCCTGATGAGCAGGGTGGTACCTGGGTCCCTGCAGTTGGAGGCCTGAGCCTGGCAGGGCTCCCAGGCCTGCTGTGTGCTGCCCTCTCCTCCAGCCTCTCTGGAGCCTGGCTGTCCTCTCTGCTCCTGGCTCTCCCACCAGGGCTAAGTGTGGGTTGTGCTGGGCTCTGGTTTCCTCCCTGTGATGGGCTGGACAGGCTGGGGCTGCACACCTGCATTTCGGCCATGGTACTTGGAACAACCTGCTCTGAGGCTGGGGCTGAGACACCTTCTCCTGGAAGCCCAATAAGGGAGTAAGCTCTTCACACCTTGTAGCCGGCAGCCAGGCCAACCTGGTAGTACATGGACCTTCATAGGCACCAGGCACCTCTCTTCCTAGCAGGCCCATGGGACAGTTTAGGAGCCATGGATTCTACCCAGGCCAGCAACAAACTATCTGTCCGCTTCCCATGGCGGGGGTGGGGGTTGGGGGGGTGGGGGGGTGGTTACTCATCACCCCAATAAGCACTGCGGCAGAAGCTCCCTGGTGGGGCCCCTTCCAGCTCCCAGCACTTCTAGACCTGCATGGGAAGAATTCCTGCAGCCAACCACATGGAGCATCTGGGGCTTGGGGCTCCTGTTCTGGGTGCTCACTGTGTGTCCCATACATGCTAGTGAACATGCTCTGCTTAGGATGCTGGGTGGGTGAGAGAGAGCTCTGGACTGAGTCCACAGGCTGCTCAAGGTGCTCCTCGGCACTCTGCACACCAAATCTCAGAGACGATGGGAGGCACCCAGGAAGCAGTGTGGGAGTAGGGTGCCACCTAGATCCATGGTCTTCAATTTTGACCAGAACCACTGAAAAAAATATAATTTACAGCTTAATATGCACATTTGGGGGCTGCAGCCCTGTGGAGGCCATGCCTTTCCACCTGCTCTGTTCTCTGTGTGCTGTCTTGTCTTGTCCTGCCCTGTGAAGCAGCCGCCTGTGACCCACAGCATCGATTCCTGACCCTCTAATGGGCCTGGCCCACGGGCTGGCTGACAGTGCTTCAAATGATTGGGCAGCTCTGGTCTGGTGGGTGTGGACGCTTCTGTCTGCCTGGTGCAGCTGGTGGAAGTTCTGCCCCCTGGCACATCTGCAGTGTGGCGGACGCACAAAAGTCATTTCAAAGGGCAGTGGACAGCTCCGTGCCTGCAGGAGTTGGTGCCTCTCCCCGCACCTCTCACCCCTGGGCGTGTCTGGAGGTCCTGGGGTCCCTGGCTTCACACCCTGCCTCCTCCCTGTCTCATGAGACACTGTCTCATGCCTTGAATCATCGGAAGCATGGGCCTGGGAACAGGGCCAGGGCCCTGGGTGCAGGATCCCTGCAAGTGGGTGCAGGGCCAGCAGCCCAGCAGCTGGCTTGAACACTGTCCCGGGCCTTGGCGGCTTTCAGGCTCACTCAGAGAACCTTCTGGATGGGAATCGGTTCAGTCCAAAGATAGCTTTTCAGCACACCATAGGAGATAGTAAGGCCTCAGAAACGAGTAGCTTTACTCTGCGGAGCGTCCCCCGTGCGCTCTGCCCAGGGCTTGCCAGGCCTGTGCGGGGAGGAGAGGTCTTGCTGTGGCTCCTTGCCTGTGCACAGGGGCGGCAAAAGGCCCAACAGGACTGGCTGCGACCCTGAGGGCGGAGGCCCATCCCAGGCACAGCTGTTCCTGGAGGAGCAGGAAGTGGAGGATGACAGAGAAGATAAAGGAAGCTCTGTGAATAAGACGGAGAGGAGCCAGTCCCGGATGGGCGGAGGGCATCTGCTGGCGTTGGAGGAGCGGATTAGATATGCAGCTCAGTTTGGAAAGAGCATGCTGGCAGCGAGGAGGGCTGAATCCTGTCCCCACTAGGTCCCTCTGGTACCGCTGATCCTTTCCTGATCTCAGAAGCCGGACAGCTTCTCAGGGTCGAAAGGCCCGGTATTAGCAGGGTATTAGCAGGAGTGGCAGGTAGGCCTTCCTGCGCTCCACTCATCCTGGGCCTGGCTCCGCAGGCTGTCGTGGTCAGCAGCCTGGCCTGGGGTCCCAGAGTGCAGTGAAGGCAGAGCTCGCAGACCCCTCTCCAGATGGGCTCTGCTTCAGGCGGTATTTGCAGCCCTAGGAGTCATAAACGAAATGCTGAGCAAGGTCTCAAGCAGTGCCACTGGAGAGCTTTTCTGGCCCAGAGCGGTTCTCTTTAAGGTCCCGGGGTTTACAACACTGCCCCCAGGAAGCCTCCAGCCCAACTCAGTCCCAGTAGGAAGGTGTGGGGAGCCTGACCCTGGTCCACAGCGCCAGACCCCCCATACCTGAGAGACGTGGAAACTCCCTGGGGGCTCCTTCCCCCCCACCACTAGGCCGCACCTCTCCCCATCCCCTCCCAGCACCCGTCCTTCCCACGTCCCCTTCCCTGGCCCCTTGCCCCTGTGTTTCAGTTTCCTCTGCTGAGAACAAAGGCGCTAAATAATGTCACCTACCTCCTAGTGGGTTTTGTGGAGACACAATGACACAGTGAGGAAAGTGGATGACAGACTGGAGCAGGAACTGTGGGGTTCTGGGAGCTGGGACCGGTCCTGAAAGCAAACAGTAAAGAAGTAATCCTGATGCCTGGCTAGCCTCCCCTTCCTCCTCCAACCACGGTGCACGGTCAGGATTCCCCTTCCCTATGAGACAGACTGCAGGTATCTGCTCCTGAGCCTCTCTCAGCCTTCCTGGCAACCCCCTTTGTCCCCTGAGCCTCAAGCCCTTAGCTCACCGAGTATTCAGAATCCGGAGTGCAAGGCGGCCACAGCCCCTTCCCACCTACTCAGGCTGCAGCCAGGGACTCAGGAGGGAGACAAGCTCTCAGCAGAGTGCTTTCACTTGCTGAGCTGCATTCTGCCTGTTCCTCCATTGGCCTTAAAACTGCGAACCCAGGGGCCGGCGAGATGGTTCAGCAGTCTAAAGCGCCTGCTGAGGAAAGCTTAGGCAACCACAGGGACCACGGTTCGATCCCGGGCACCACATGCTGTGCCAGCCCCATCCCCAGGGCAGGCTGAGCCTGCCATCATCATCATCATCATTATCATCATCATCATCATTAAAAAAAAAACTGGGAACCCAGAGTTGTAGCTTGGAGCCCTGAGGAGAGAAGACATTAACAAGAGCGGTGGGCAGGGGAGGCTGCTGTAGGAAGACCGTCCTGGGGCATCAGCCCCTCCCCTGGGCCTCAGGCTTGTCATGCTGGGAACATCAGAAACCCCTCCAGCCAGAGGCTCCACCTCTTCCCCACCCCTTCTTGAGCCGACTCTGCAGGGGCCCTGCAGCGCCCTGTCAGGTCCTCTGCGGCTCACCGCTGCAATCTGTTCTTTCTTTTTGTCAAATAGGCCAGCGACTCCTGCCCCAAATTTAGAAATAAGATAACAGCAAAGCTACTGGAGGTTCTGTGAGATGAGGCTTCCAAATAACACCCTCGTTGACAGCAAACATCAGGATGACTCGTACAGAGCTCGACCACTTGCCAGGCATCTCTCTCTCTTCGTAAATATCAGCTCCAATGGCCCTTGCAAGGAGGGCAGCGAGGAGGTGCCGTTAGCAACCCCTTGGAAGGGGTGAAGCTCAGGAAGTCTGAGGACTCGCCCCAGGTCCCTTGCGCGTGTCGTCGTGGGTGTGTGGCTGCACCTCTGAGCCTTTGGTGGTGTGGTTGGGTCCAGCAGTGGCAGCTGTCCGCCTCGAGCCATCGGCACGGCTTGTGCTCGTGGAAGTCCTACCACCACCCTGGAGGGCCAGGCCTCCCGCTGAGCTCCACCCCAGGCTGTTCAAGGCAGCGTTGGCCCTGCCCCCCTTGCCACCGTGGCTGCCTTCTGTGGACACTCTCATTCTGCATCCTGGATTAGCAACGCTGCTCCTTTATGAATCATTTCTGAGAGAGCCAGGATATTGTTTCTGCCTGTCAGATGTCAGCGCCGTGGGGACAGGCTTGGCTAGCACCTGCTCTGTCTGCATCCTTGGCCCTGTCCGAAGGTCACACGTGTGCTGGAACCATGGAGTCCTGGCCCCTGGAAAGTGAGGAGGAACCGTCACCCCCATCCCCTGCTTCCACTCTAAATCTCCTGCAGCATGAGGCGGGGTCCCATGTGGAATGGCTGGGTGTCCTGGCATGAGGCTGAAAGGCAGGCAGATGGGGCTGGGAAGGAGGCCTTGGGAGGCCCTGGCCACCAGGTGTGGACTATAATGCCCGTTCCTGTTGGGCTTCTTGTTTGGAGTCCCAAGTGACTCAGGAGGACAGGTCAGAGAAGCCTGGGGATCAGTCTGAAGTGACAGCAGGAGGCACAGTGGAAGGATGCCTTCAGCCAGATTTGTGTGTGGGCATCCTAGCATGGGGGGCCACAGGTGCAGGAATTCTGGGGCAGGGTCAGACTGTGGGTCACATAGACAATGGTGTGTGAGTGTGTGTGTGTGTGTGTGTGTGTGTGTGTGTACGTATGTGTACTCTTGTGTCTATAGGAGAGTGGGGGAGATAACCTGGTTCTAGTTCCCTGTCCACACTAACTAGCTCATGTGACCCAGGCCTACCACACGCCCCTGTGGTATCAGCATCCTGGGTACAACTGGCCCCCTCAGAAGGGTTCTGAGGACAGCCACACTTGGGTTACCACCACCTCACCTCTCCCTTCCCTTCCCAGGTGGGGGGCTGCGTGGTTTGATTCTCACACTCCGCTCCTCCAGCCCAGCCTACCCCCATTCCTCCTTTGCTGAGGGAGGAGGGGCTGAGGAGGTCCTAGCCTTCCTGACAAGGGCTTGGTGTCATGCAGGGTGGGGCCCTGGGGCCTCCAGATGCCCCAGACCACAGGGTAGAACCACAGGCCATTCTAGAGTCACCTGTAGGGGCCTGCTTCCCCAGTGACTCAGGAGGACAGGTCACAGAAGCGTGGGCATCACTAGTGGTGGGCACATGCCCAGCACTTGTTCCACTTAGGTTGGCCAATCTTTGCTCCATTTCGTTCTCTTTGGGAGCTGTCGGTCTGCATGGCAGCAGAAGAGGCTGCCACTGTGCCACTGTTGGGCACAATGAGACTGTTGGACCCAGGTGCCAAACTCTAAGGCAGCCATGCAGGGCCGGGACATCGTGGGCAGTGAGGGGGCAGGTGGGCAGTCAGAGGTGAGCATGGGCTAGAGTGTCCCCTGGGTCCTTAGTTCCGTGTGAGACGGTTTCCAGCACAGCAGAGGTTCCTGCCCGCCTCGGGAGGGCAGGAGAGAAGCTGGGCACAGGCCTGGGTCAGGGGAACTGGGCCAAGAACAAGGAATCTGTTTCAGGAGGCCCAAAGCCCCTCCCCCTTCTCCTCATCCCCCACCCGCTCCTGCTCCTGCCTGGGCAGCATCGGCTGAGCAGGGGCTGCTGGTCTCCTCTCTGACCTCCCCTCCCGGATGGGGTTCAGACAGCCCATCAGAGGCTGCAACCATGCTGCTGTGATCAATACTTGTGAGAAAGGGTTCCTGCATCCTGCAGGCTCAGTTTCATATGTAGAGGTGCTGGGGGGCGGGGGTGTCTCCTTCCTTCCTCTTCCGTGAGCAGGCAGCCAGGTGAGCTCATCTCAGGCAGGTCCCCGCCCCCACCCGCAGCCCCCATCCCTTCTGGTCCTCAGACTTCAGCTCTCCCAGGGTGACCTCACTGCCGCAGCCTCCCCTGGAGGGCGGCGGGTGGGCAGAGGCCTGGCGAGCCTCCCACGCTCTCCCCAGCTGCCCTCGGGGTGCACGGGGAGCAGGCAGAGCGGCCTTGGCAGAGTGCTTCGAGTGCTTTTAATTACACTCGCCTTTCTAAAGCCGGCTACACAATACCTTGCATTCCCAGGGAGCAGGGAATCCAGGGAAATTATTCAAGGCGCAGTAGAGGGAAGGATGGAGATCCGTTAGATGCGAGGAAGAATTTTCCACCAGCATGCAAGGCAAAGGCCTTTTGTAAAAACTACATTATAATTAATTATACATTATTGAGAATGGCTTTGTTAGCAGCCAAATGTCGTCCTTGCCTCCTGCTTTCGCTGTGGAACCCCCTGAGCTTGTAGGTTGATTTACTGCGGAGGGACCTGAAACCAAGAGGGCCTGGCGGTGGGTGGGAGCAAAGGGCAGATGGAGAATAAGGCGGGGAAAGTCGGGACAGAAGCATCACTCAGGAAGGAGAGAGGCGCATGTGCGAAGCCGAGTAGCCTCTGAGATCCGCAGGCGTCACCTGCCCTGCCTGGCCTCAGTTTGCTCATCTGTACAAGGGAAGCTCATCTGAGCTCAGTTGTGGTTTTGTTTGGCAAAAGAGGGGTCTGTGGGGGCTGAAGAGTTGGAGTATCTGCTTTCCTGAGAGTTCACAGCTGCTGTTAGGAAGCAAGCCTGTGAAAGAACACACTTAACTGCCCCTCCCTGCCACCGTTCTGCCTCCTGGCACTTTGCTCGCCCATCTTCATCTAGCTCTCTGTCCATTCACCGTCCTAATCCATTCATCCTCCCATCCACCCAGCCCCCATTCATCCTCCACCCATCCATATTCCCCATTCATCCCTCTTCCCACCCACCCATCCCCCATTCATCCTCCCACCTATCTCCCATTCACTCTCCCACCCACCCATCCTCCATCCCTCACACTCTGGCTTACTCTAGGGTGGGGCTGACCTAGGGAAGTCAGCTTTTGGGGAAGCTTAAGGAAAGCAGCTCCTTCGGAGAATGTGAGTTTAGACTACTGGGCAGAAGCCCCCAGGACCAAGCTGACCTCATAAACTGAATCCTGGTCCATGTACCATCCTCTGTTTGTTTGTTTTTGTCTTTTTGAGACAGGGTCTCCCTATGCAGTTCAGGCTGGCCTTGAGCTCACTTTTGTAGCCCAGGCTGGTCTCGAACTGACACTGATCCTCTTGCCTCAGCCTCCCAAGTGCTGTGATTATAGGCGTGCACCACCACTCCTGGCTCCCATGTACCATTCTTACTCATACATGAACTCCCCCTTTTGCTCTGGTGCATCTTCTAGCTCATTTTCCTCCTCTTAGGCAGAGGCAGGCAGGAAGGGCAGGTGTTGGTCTGGACAGTGAAGCCCAGCTCCCTCCCATGCAGTGGTGGCAGGTGACTGCTCAGTGGATGGATGCAGGTGAGAGGAAGAGTCAGAGCAAGAGGCTGACTGTGCTTGGTTCTCTGAAGACCTTGAAAGGTCAGAAAGCAGAGCCTACTTAGGGGAGACCATGGCTCTGTGGCTTCTATAGCCATAGTAGCCAGGCCTGGGGCACATCAGGGACTCGAATGGGACCTGTAGGAAGTCTCCGAGGTGAGATACACAAAGGGCCTGGATCCCAGCCTGCTCCTACCCCAAGCACCCTGACGGGAGGCAGCACTGCTGCTTCCTGCTTATGGGGTGAAAGCCTTCATCCCCCATTGGTGAGATCCTGTGTAGATCAGGGACAACCATGTACATCACTCGTTGGGGCCTAGTTTATGGAGCACTGGCCCTCCTGCTGAGCAATGGGCCTTAGCATTCCCTTCTTTTGTCATCACACATGTGCTGTGTGACAGTATGATCCCCAGGGGCCTTACCACATTGCACATGTCTTGCCAGGACACAGTGGGGAGAATCTTCACCTGGTGACAAGCAGAGTGTCACCAGAAGGCTTTCTCTCCCTGAGGTGTGGGATGACTGAGGCAAGCAGCTCACTGTCCTCCACCCACTGATGGTGGTGAAGAGTTAATACAAAAAGGGCTGCATGACTACGAGAAGAACAGACAGGGCTGAGGGGCGCCTGGCTTGAGGACCAGGCCAGCGCCAGTCAGAGCTGATTTAAGCAGATGTAGCTCTTCCGAACTTGTTGCATGGCTGCTCTATTAATAGAATGATTAAGTATGGGAGTTTTACTGATTAAGATAAATTAGAATTGGATAAGGGCACTCCAACACAGAATCATGCTAGTTAAGAAAACTCCATAGTACACGAGAGGAACTATTTTTTTAAAGGACACTTATGAAAAAAGATCGGGAAGATTATATAAATATGTTTTGAAAGGTTGTCAAGATAGGGTGATTAGATTATAAGTGATTTTCTTCTTTTCCTTTTTCTAAACATCTTTTAATGGCATTGTTTTACAAAGAAGAAAAATTTTTAAAAAGAAAAGAACAGAGTATGTATTGATAGTATCTCTTTTTTGTCCAGGTTGGGCTCCAACTTAGGATGCTTCTACCTCAGCCATTCAGAGTGCTGGGGTTACAGGTGTGCACCGCCACAGCTGGTGGATGAAGTCCTCTGTTTGGTTACTGTTGTGGTCTAAAGCCATCTCTCTCCTATTTCCCTGGGACTGTGCTTTTCCAAATCCCACATGGCTGTGTCTGCTCAGCTGCCTGTACTAAGAGTTCCGGCTTCCCCTAAATTGGAAGTAAAGCAGTGGAGGGGAAGCAGTGTTTTCCTATGGAAAGATTTGCTACTCACGATCTAGTCTGCAGACAGCAGCACTGACACCACAAGGGGACTGGATGGAAATATCCATCCTTGGGCTCTGCCCCAGACCTTCTGCTTTGGAGCTGGCATTTGGACAAGATCCCTAGGTGCTGAAGATTGAGAGCCACTGTTCTAAAAGAGCAGTTTTTGAAAGCTTGAGCCTGCGTTGAAGTCACCCAGAGGGCTGGGATTACCAGGCAACCTGGCTTCCGATCTGGTTCTTAGCAGGCTTGAGGCGGAGCTGGGAATTTGCCGTACTGAGCTGTCAGGTGGAGGGCACACTTCAGGAGAACCTTCTGGAAGACTTGATCAGAGGCCCTTGATCCCTGAAGGTGCTCTGTAGCACCTGTGTGGCCTGGGCAGGTCTTGTCCCTCCTTTGGGCCTCAGTGTCCTCTTTGGCAAAGGGGGTGATCCAGACTCTGCAGGCAGGAGCCTCCCTGCTTTTCTACCTCTGATCTTTTGTAACATTTGAGCTGGAACTGTTTGCGCATCGGAGCAGACTAGAAAAATTATTTTTCTGCTTTTCCTGAGAACACTATTGGTTCTGTAGTCACCCTGTGCAGCAGGTCTCTTATACCTTAGCATCACGGCCTTAGTGTTCCACACTGGTATCCACGCCTGGTGGCCACTCCTGCCACGTGCTTGCTAATCCCCTGTGTCTGTCTGTCTGTCTGTTCGCAATGTATCCATTGCTGTCCGCATTCCTGCCCGCAGCTGAGGTGCTGTGAGGAGTCTGAAGTGCATCAAGCTCAAGACATAAATGGAGGTGCACATGGTTACCGTACTCTCAGGAAACAGGGATGCCTCTCTAAGGGAACTCAAGCCAAGGGGTTCAGTGGTGGGGTATATTCAGGGGTCCTCGCATTGACAGGGGCAGCATCAGCAGTGGCTTGGACAAGCCCTGGGCCCAGCCCCCTTGGCTGTCGGTGGCTTCTGTGCTGGCTTTGTCTCTTTGGGCTCCTTCCTTCCTGGCCTGTCTGCACCATGCTTGCCCAGAGAGTGGATGCCTGGGGGCACACACTCCTCTTTTTCCTCTGCCCAGAATCTTTCCTTGCATCACAGCATGCTAGCCCAAGAGTGGGCTTTGCGCAAACCCCTACTTACCAGGTCCTCTGTCCCTGGGGGCCATTTGGAAGGGATTGACAGGGTCACAAGTCCCTGTGGATCTGGTTTCCATGGCCACTATCAAGTACTGTCACTAAGCAGCCTGGTGTCATGGCCGTGGAGGTGGAACCAGCCTCCTCAGACTCACCCTTAGATCTTTGTGGACATCAGGAATGGGTTATTTTGAGGCACTGGGGATCCAGGCCCAGGGCGTCCCGCATCTCTTGGCTCTATGAGTCCTCATCATCCTTCCTAGACAGTGCTGATATGAACTTCAAAAAAAAATTTAAAAATCTATTTATTTATTTATTTATTTATTTATGTGTTTGGTATAGGGTCTCACTACATAGCTCCAATTGGCAGTGATGCTCCTGTTTCAGCCTCCCCAGTACTGGGATTACAGGTCTATGCCACCACGCACCGTTTTGGTGGCTGGCTGAGCATGCCCAGGGGTGAGGCGAGCGTGGCATACCATACCAGGGATTGAACCTGAGTCCTTGTGCTTGCCGGGCAGGTGTTTAGACTGCTGAGCCATCTCCCCAGCCCCAAGGTGCTGATTTGTTACATCATCTACTGTCTGCGTCTCAGCTCACCAAGGGCACACTTTTGGAGGGAGAAGAGCAAAAGTGGGAATGCCAGCCCCTGATACTGCGCCCTTCCTGTCTGCAAAACAGCAGCCTAGGAAAGACGTGCGGCAGCCCCTAGGCTGCGTCCTGGCAGCTTCTGGTGGTGGCGTGGGCCTTCGTAGTTGGCTGGGCCTTGGGGGGCAGGCACCCCCATGCTGCCTTCCTCTTGGCACCCCCAGGAGAGGGACCCTGGAGCAGACCGCCTGCTGCAGCAGGTACCACCTATGGCATGGGCCTGGACTCAGAGGCTGCCGTGGGTGAGGTTTGCTCAATCAAAGGCTGTCATTAACCAGGCCTGACAGTGCCACTTGCCCTGAAGCCCTTAGATGTTCCAGTTTGTTTACTTCCCCGTCAGTGCCATGTGCCACACGGGCAGCCGGAAGATGTTGCTGAGTCAGTCTGAGCACTGTCTCCTAGCAACAGGCTTCCTCTGCTGTTGCTAGCCAGTAGTCCCAAAGCTTCGCCCTCCCAGGGTAGGCCTCATCTCCTCTCACGGACCCTGTGCTGGGGCAGTAGAGCACCCCGGGCCTGCCCCGTGCCCACTGCCTGCCCCAGCTCTGTCTTTACAGTGCCAGGGACTGTCTTCCTTGCCAAGAAGGGAGTTCAGGGGAGCAGATGTTCATGCGGGGCCTCCTAGTTCCTACTAACCCCAACCTTATACTCCAATGTGGTACCAGCTGCCTTGCTTGTGCTCACCAGCAATGGAATTACTTTTTGTCCCCTCCAGGTTACCATACCCTCAGGAAACAGGGATGCCTCTCTGCAGAGGGCCAGTTTTGTTCCCTCTCTGCTCTCAGTGGGCGAGCTTGAGCAGAAGGTCCTCTATTTTTATGGTAGGACCTTTTTTTTTTTTTATTGAGAGCTATTGGAAGCAATCAATTTATTGAAATATTATAAATTTTTCCTACCTGCCACAACCTTATGAGGCACACAGTCTGAAACACAAGAGAAACGAGGCTGCCCTCTGGCTATCTTCTTTGGTGCCATCTACGAGTGTTGACAATTTGCCACCTTGGGGGAGTGACAGCTCTGCTCCTCACGCAGTGGACCTCTTGGTGCAGATTACAAAGAGCTCCCGTCCTGATTCCCCTTCCTACCATTGCCATTTGTGAGCGTACAAATCTGTGCTGGCTTTGGCTGTCACAGGTGTCCCTGAGGTGTTATAGGCACAGCATTCGGTTGCACAATTTTTGTCATATCCCAACCCCGTCCTCTGGGACAACTATGTACGACCTATGCTCTGGCCTGAGGGAGGAAAATCTGATCATGGCAGTGCCCCTCTTTGGGCACCCAAGTCCCTCTCTGCTGGTGCGACTCCTCACAGGCCAGTAAAACTACAACTGGGCCTGACTTTTCAAGATCAACTGTTGACTTGCGCTGCACAGATGGGTATGCACAGCAGCTACAGATCTATTGAGCTGGTTCCTTCCTCTGTTCTCTGAGAGCTGGCTTTCTTCTTGGGCCAGCGGGCCCCCAGGAGTGTCACCCTGGCAGTGGCTGAGGGCAGCACAGACAGGTGCAGGTGGCCACAGCAGAGGCAGGCAGGGGGTCAGCAGACCATCTGAGAGGCAAGCTGCCACCTGCCTCCCGTGGTCTCTAAGGGAGTGCTGAGGTTCGTTCTGACTGGACCTGCTGGGGACATGATGTTCCCTTCTTAACCAGTCACTGTGGCCTCTGAAATGAAATGTGTGGAGCAGAGCCAGGCTGGAGTCAATTTGGCAGGACCACATAGCAGCGTCCCAAACTGAAACCCGAGCTCTTGGGAAGCTGGCCAGGCCTCCCCCTGAGCTCACCATAATCCCCAAGTCTGATGGCCGTCATTTACTGGGTCCTCCTATGGCCCTTGAGTTCTCAAAATAACCCACCAGGTAGGCACTATTTTTATCTCTAGCTTTACTCCCCTGCAAAAATAGATGAGGAAACAGAGGTTCTTCTGTAAGTCACGTGGCTGGTAAATATGAGAACAGAAATCTGGCCCGACGTCTGCCAGACTTTAATGAGACCGATGCGTTGAGATTGTTGTCTACTGGGAGCCGTGCGCCGCTCAGGGTCCCCTCCGCAGACAGAGGCCACGTGTGAGTGAATTAGTGTGGAAGGAACTGTGTGCCAAGCTGTGGACGTGACGCAGGAAGGCTAGAGGGATAGTGCAAATTTGGAGGGGCTCAATCGGGAGGGGTAGAAGGAGGCGAGCCCCTCGGGGACATGGAAATAGAGTTGGGAAGGCTCCTGCCTGTCAGGAGTGGCACTACAGCCAGACTCACAGGGAGGGAGGTGGCAGGGACAGCAAACCCCCATGCAGCTTCCTGTCCCCTCCTGTCCCCTACTGGCCTCACCCCAACAGGAGGCAAAAGGCACAGGGCCACTGGTCAGAACTCTCCTGGGCACTGACCAGGTGGAGAAGGGGTGGGCGGTGGGTGTGGGGGCCAAACAAGGAATCGCTTTGCCCAGCGAGGGGACTCTGGCACAGGAAGCTAAGTGATATAGCAGAAGATACTGCAAGTTAGGGATGTCACCAAGGCTCGAGGACACTTAGTTAATTAGGATTTGCTTCAGTTCCATTTGTACAATAGAAATACCTTCTTAAACCTGCCATACGTAGTAGCTAGAGATTATTAGGTACCTTGTCACCTGCTACCTTCTGGGTGTTATTCCAAATCCTCTCAGTCACTGTGGGAAGAAGGTAATGTCTTGAGTCTTATTTGGCCAATGGGGAGATTGAGGCTCAGAGAGATTAAGACTGGGGCTCGGGGGTCAGGCTGCTGGAGTTCAAATCCTGACTCAACCCCTCGCTCTCTCTTGGCCTCTAGGGCTGTTGCTTTATCTCGTGCCTTGGTTTCTGCCTTTGAGAACAGAATCTGCCCAATGCTGGGTTCCTTGGGTAGTGAGTTTGCAGTCAGACGAACCCTAGGACAATGCCAGGGACAGAGAGAACGCCTCCTACGTATCACCCGTGACTCTGTAAAGGGACTCAAGGTCACAGGTTTGTATGCTGCAGAGCTGGGGTCTGGACTGTCATCCTGTCATCTGGTCCTTGTCACACAGTTGGCTAAGCCAGTGAGGGCGGGTCAGAGGGACTCGGCAGCTCCCCTGAGTGCTGGCCAAGAGGCTGTCACAGACTGGGCACAGCTGTTCACCGTGGTGACTTAGTGACCTGCATCCAGGGGCTGGGTAGTTGCACAGGCTGCAGGGACACCTGGGAGAGTCTCTGCGGGTCACTATGAGTCACGCTGCTCCTTGTCCCCCAGGATGGTTGAGTCCTGATAGAGGATGGAGGATGCAAAGGTTCCACCAAGACTGAAGGGTCACATCAGAGTGGCATCCCCAGAACTCTGGCTCTTGGTGCTGGACCCCTTCCCAGCATCCCGTGTGATGATCCTCAGAGGCAGCCAGGTGGGCTGGCTGGTAGCTCAGCAGCAGCACACTTGGCATGGGCCCAACCCTGGGTTTCATCAACAGCAGCAAAGTACATCAGCCACAGGGCCTGGTCCCTCTCTCTGGAGTCCCCCTACTGTCCCAGGCAGGCACAGAGCAGAGATCTCAGGAGCTGAAGCATGTTCATCGATGGCACTGGCGTATTTTCATGTAACAAAAAGTTTCTGAATAGTTTCTCAGGGAGCTGTGGTTCTAGGGGATAAAGGCACAGTGCTAGGACGGAAGGAAGAAAGGAAGAAAGGAAGGAAGGAAAAAAGGAAGGAGGGAGGGAAGGAGGAGGAAGGGAGAGAGGGAGGAAGGAAGAAAGAAGGAAGGAAGGAGGGAAGGGAGGGAGAAGGGAGGCACAGAGGGAGGGAAGGAGGAAGGAAGGAGGGAAGGGAGGAAGGGAGGGAGAAGGGAGGGAAAGAGGGAGGAAAGGACAGAGGGAGGGAGGAAGAGAGGAAGGGGGAAAGGGGAGGGAGGGAGAGGGGGGAGGGAGAGAGGGAAGGGGGAAGAAGAAAGGAAGAATGGAAGGAGGGAGGGAGGGAGGGACAGAGGAACAGAGGAATGGAGGGAAGGAAGGAAGGAAGGAGAAAAAGAAAAAAGACACCTTAAAATTTCAAAAGGCCCTGCCCTCATGAACCTTACATTTTAAAATGCTTCTCTGCTCCTGGGCGGAAGGCTGTCGGCCGCCATCCTGAACCAGGCCCCAGTTTTGTGTCGCAGGCTCTGCATTCTGTTCCTCCGCCCTTGCCCTCTGCCTTCTCTTAGTCTCTTATGTTCCTATTCCTCTCATCCATCTCCTCTTGCTGGACCTCTGCGCTTCCTACTCTTCCCTCGTCTTCCCCTTTCCCTCCTCACTTCCCCTCCCCCTGCCCCTCCCTCCTGAGCACGCCCTCCCTCAAGACCACCACCACCCCCCCACCCCCACCCCCACCCCCAATCTGCTCCCGGTTCCTCAGCTTTGGCAGCAGAGCAGCCACTTAGCATGCTCCAGGAGCTGCCCCTGCCCAGGCATGGCGGGGAAGGGGGACCATAAATCATTCAATCAGCGCATTCTCTGTGGTGGCAGCTCCCGCTCTCTCCCTGTTTGCCCGGTGGCACACGGATCCTGTGGTTGCCGCTTTGCATTATGGATGAGTGAGTGGCCTTGCAGGTGGCATGGGGGACCGAGGACCCTAGTGCTGTGCCCTGCACATCTACCCACTCACCAGGTTTTGGCCCCACCCCAGTTCCCAAGGTTTCTATCAGTGAAAGAGGAGGCCCCTGGTGCCTGGTCAGTTTCGCAAAGGAGAAAGTGATAACCATTTCCAAAGTAGCTACCACGCACTGGGTGCACTGAGTACTTTGTGTTCATGGGACCACCGGTCAGAGATGAGAACAGCAGATGACCCTGGGCTATCTGCTATTAAGTGGAAGATCAGGATTTGAACTCAGGACACTGAATTCAGTTCTTCTAACCGCAATCCCTTATGTCCCTGTTAGAAGAAGTTTTGTCCAAAGTTGTGTCCAGTTTCCCTGACGGGAAGGGCTGCAAAGGCCCTCCCCTTCCTCTCACTGTATCCTCTCCATGTGAAGATGCAGGCGTGGCACGACCGGGGGCTGAGGAGCTGCTCCAGGCTACTGTGTGGTCAAAGTGTCCCTGGAGCTCAGGCCGGGCTGGAGTCTCCCTGCTCTCTCTCTGTCCCTTTCTCCAAGATGGGCAGGTTGGATGGTCCCACAGGCCTGGGGTCCCTCTCACCCCCCCCCCCCAGATGATGGCACCTGTGTAGAGGTCCCCAGTAGCCAGTAACTCCTGAAAATGGTGAATTAAGGGTGAGGAGACAAGCACACAGCACGCCCTGGAAGGAAGTGGAAGACAGCAGGTGTCCCCCAGCATGTGACGAGATTGGGGATGCCCCAGTCCCTCTGTGGCTTCACTGAGCCTTCAGAGCCCAGCCGCAGGCCTCGAACACGCCAAGGGCAGGAGCTTCAGGTGGCTTCAGTGGAAGCCTTGCATTGCATGAGAGTGGAGACCACAGAAGACAGGAGACCGCCAAGGCCCGGGTCGAGTATCTTTTCAGTGCGCCCCCAGGATGCCTGGCTCTGCTGACACAGAAGCTGCCCCAAGGCAGGGAAGTCCCCATTACCTGCAGCTGCCTCCTGCTTGGGACCTGACCCACAGTTAGAATCCCTTTCCTTTGATTTTTCTCTGGAAAAAACAGCAACATGCCATCTAGACTCTGAGCTGAAAAAAAGCACCGTGTCAAGCTTAAGAGATTTACAAACACGGTGAAAAATCACAGGCTTGTTTTCCCACAGCTCATTCTCCTAGGTGAGTGGGGGCGGGGCAGAGGACAGCCAGCCGAGACAGGATGACGGGAGTCAGAAGTCGGGGTGGGGAGGACGCAGATGTTGCGAGGCAGCTGGGGTGTGCGTGGACCAGGAGCTGAATGGGAGCCAGCAAGGTGACTCACCTGCCGGGAGCACAGCTTCTGTCATCTCTGCTGGCGATGACGAGACTGGTGCCTACACATGGCTGTGTGCACATCATTACCACGGGCCCCGGGCTTCATGGAGAAGGATCTACCAGGCCAGCATGGCAGGGTAGCCAGGATGCGGGAGACACTCATCTCTGTGGATGCCTGGCCGATGAGCCAGGGCCTCAGCAAGCCCGTTGGGGGTGCCTGGGCACGGCAGGGAGCACAGGTGCCTGGGCTGTGCTCGGTGCGCGGTCACATCTGCAGGGCCATGGCTCAAGATCAAGTCAGAATGTCCTAGCTGGAGATCAGGAGCCTGCAGGGGCTGTAGAAGCTCTCCGACCCAGTCTCTTACCTTGGGGATGGTTTGCGGACTATTTTGCATATGGAAGAGGCAAGACCAGGTACTGGGACTTGGGACCTGGTCCCTAGTGTTCATCCATTCGCCTCTGTCTAAGGGGTGCTCTGGCATTAGCTGCCCTGGCAGCCAATGGGGACACTTGGCTCTGGAGGGTCCTGGCTCTTCCTGCCTCTGCAGAAGCCTAGGGCCTGCTCCCAGCAGAGAGCAGCTGCCTGAGGACCCCATCTTCTGGTGGGGGGGGGGCTGCTTCCAAGGACAAATCCCGCCTGCCCAGAAAGAGGAAGGTTTGGCCCAGGTGGGAGCAGAGCTAGGTGCAGGGCAGAGGGTGGGAGAGGCCAACAGGGCAGGGTCTCTGCTGGTGACCTAGGTGGGGGCTGCTCCCCAGGGAGGCGAGGAAGGAGGAGGCCACAGCAGGTGGGGGCGAGGGCTGCCTGTAGGCTGCTGCCGCCCGCCCGAGGGCTCAGGGCTCTGCACAGGTTTTCCGATCTTTGGAAAGTTTCTGATGCTGCTGTTTCACCGCAGAGGCTCCCGCCCTCCCATCCCCCCTCCTCCTAGCCCAGCTCTGCCTGGGCTGCATCTTTGAGGACCCCCTGCTGCCGCTGTCAACTCTCAGGGCTCAGGCTTCCTAATTGGAAAGCTCACAGCCTATGGGGCCCTGTGGAAAGGCAGTCGCAGGCCCGCGGGAGGCTCCGCTTGGAGTGCAGCTTGCTCGGGGCCTCCTCCTTGGGTCCTAGATTAGAATTGGTATGGGTGCAGCTGCAGTAGCCCACCTGGAAATAGTGCGTGTGTGTGTGTGTGTGTGTGTGTGTGTGTGTGTGTGTGTGTACACGTGCGCGCACCTGCCTGGGTACACATACTTGCACCTTTGTAGGTGTGTGGACAGAGAGCTCGACAGGCTGCATGCAGAGACTGGGGTGTACCTCTGTGGGGTCTGTCTGGAGGCTGCTGAGGGTTCTGATTGTGCACACACTGGAGTAACATAATGAGGGTCTCGGTGACCTGGAAGTGAACTGTTGGCATGTGCCCCTGGAGGGCCGGGGTGCTGGAGGGCTGGGGTGCTGCAGGGCTGGGGCTGCAGCTGCCTGCCAGACTCCCGGGTCAGGGGTCAGCCTGCTTCTGTCCCTAGCATCCTCTGCAAGTGAAAGCATCCCTGTCATGACAGCTGAGGCCTGCCACCCACACCTGGCATCAGCGTCCCAAGGGTCTCGGTGTCCTTTGGGTCTGCTTCACACCCTGAGCTTCTCACTGTCACCGTCACACTTGGTGGCCAGAGGAGGTTCCCAGAGCTCCACTGATGCCTCTGGCACCCTGGCATCTGCCTCCATCCCTCCCCTCCAGGAAGACGGATGAGGGAAGGGACAGGTGTGCCCCGCACAGTCCCGTGGGAGATCAGGAAGTGTCCCCTTGCTGGCTGTGGGACGGAAGGACTTAGGGTGCAGGCTGAGATGTTTGGCTGGACACACCTTCCTGGTGAGCCTGGGGGGGCTGGGTCTGACGGCTGTCTCCCTGGGCAGGGGGAGGGTACCCCACTCCAGACACCCAGCAATCCTCCTGCCCTGGAATGCAGGGAGGAAGTGACCATCCACAGCCCGGCGTAGCCCAGGCCCACAGGCACCTGCCCTTTCCTGGGGAGAAACCTCACCTCCTGCTGATCCCTGGGGGAGGTCATGCTCACCTGTCTACCATCCCCAGGACTGCACGCCGGCCAGCGGCACTCCAGGAAAGGAAGAAGCTGTTCAGCCACCCTCCGAGCTCCCTTTCAGAATGAAACTATCGTTATGTTTTCTGCTTTCAACACTACTGAGGCAGCTGGCAGCCCCTCGGGGTGACATCTTCCTTTCCCATGCTACTGGTCATAGCAGATCCACAAAGGAAGCTCTCTGGACCCTGGGCTGTGGTGCAGGAAGGGAGAGCCCTGTGGTGGGGGGGACCCAAGGAAGGAGAGCCCACTGCTCTGCAAAGGCTTGGCCGGAAAAGCGTGAAGATCCACCTTGCTCATTTTGTAAGGCAGCACCCCTAAGCCCCGAGGGAAGGATGGACAGGCCCACGGAGACCTAGCTCATTGTCGTCGGCAGCATTTACCAAACACTTGTAAGTGCCAGGGGCCACTGGGAGCATCTTTACTGAAGTATCCCTGTCAGGCATGAGGTAGTGTTCTGTGACATACCCGCGGAAGCTGAGTGCTGAAGAGCCTCCCTAAGCTCACACGGCTGGTTCACGGTGGGGGCTAAGCTGGCAGGGGACTCCTGGTATCATTGTGCTCCCCAGCCTGGACCTCAGTTCTGATGGCAGGCCAGGGCTTGCTGTCCCTTGTCCTGGCCCCGTTTCACACACTGCGGCCCCCGACCTCTCCTGGTAGCCCACGGGACACAGGAGAGGAGGCAGGGAGGGTGAGGTGGAGGGGAGGTTAGTCAGCAGCTCTCTTGGCTGTGGGCCCGAGTACCACAGCAAGGGCAGGCGAGGGGCTCTGGTGTGCGGCCATGCTGTGTGTCCTCTGCCTCAACTGCTGCTCCTCAGATGGTGCCCGGCACGCAGCGCAGCGGTGCTCCACAGGGTTTCCTGGACCAAATGGCTGCGGACAGCGGCTCTCTCCTCCCATTTGTCTTGTTTGTTCCTCCCTTCTCCAAACAGTTCCCACAGGCTGCACAGAGCTAGTCAGGGGCTGTCAGGGAAAATGAAGGAGATGATGGAAGTTTGGGAATGCAGCCTCTGCGGCGGCATTGTTCACAGGAAGAGACATTGTTCACAGGACAAGACAGCTCTGAGCTCTCCTGAGGACACCCGGTGCCCCCTCCAAGTGCAGAGTGCGACAGGGAGCCCTGGGGCTGGGGAGGGTGGCTGAAGCATGGGTTGTTGGCCTCCCTGTGGGGTTAGAGATAGAGGAGCAGAGCCCCAGACTTCCCTGCCCAAGAGGTGTGGACAGGGAACACACGGAAGCCTGTGCCTGTCGCATAGTCTAAGGAGTTGCCACAAAACTTGCTCAAGGTACAATATCTGTTCATGTAATGTTTCCAACAGTAAAAAATGGGGCTAGGGAGATAGCTTGGCAGGTCTAAGCGCCAGCTTGGCAAGCGCAAGGACTGGGGTTCAATCCTTGGCACTGCCATGCGGTTCTGAAACCAGGCGTGATTGTGCACACTGTGATCCCAGCCCTGGGGAGGCTGAGACAGGAAGATCACCCCACGTCCAAGTTGCTTAGCGAGACCCTCCCTGTTTCAAACACCTAAATAAATAGATTTTTACAAAATGAATGGAAGGGTTTCTGATGAACAACAGAGACAGAGACATTTACAGTGCTTTCCTGTGCCCTTCTTGGGCTGACCCTGAAGGGATCTCGGAGCCTGGGGGAGGGTGGGAGCTTGGAGCATGTCCAGGTGTGAGGGGCCACAGGGGACCTGGGCGTGGGCCTGGCGGTGCCCCTGGAAAGCTGTAGTTGGGGTAGAAAAGGATTGGGGACCTTGCTGCGGGCAGTGGGAGCCTCAGGATGAGAGGCGCTGGCAGAGGGAAGGGAGCAGCCGAGCTGCCTGTTGCTGCGGGAAGGCGGGAAGAGAGGCTGGGCTGGCTGGTGTGTGCAGTGCAGCTGTCTCCTCTCCAGCCAGCTGAACTGTTGGCTAATTGGACCCATTGTGTTTATGGTAATTCACACGGGGTGCAGGGATCTGAGCTAGGTGGGGGCCGGGCCTCTTGCTAGGAAAGAAGCTGTCGGAGGGAAAGATGGGGGGCTGGCAGCCCTGAAGAGGGGTGCTGCAGGAGTGGAGCCTGGGGTCAAGGGCACATCTATTGGCTGCAGCACCCCCCACCTCCTCTGCCCCCGCTGCTCTCTGGAGAGCTCTTCCTTCCCGAGCACAGGGTCTGCTCCTCAGGAGGCTCGGCAAACCATCCTTCTCACACACTTCCTTTATTTAGAAAGCAAAGAAGGACCTGCATTACCAGGTGGAGCAGAGATCAGTGTGTGCCAGGGTGCTGGGCGATGCTTCCTCCTCCAGCCTCGGACCGAGCAAGCCGAGGCTCAGGGGACCTGGGGACTCCTGGGTGGGCCCCTGGGTTGTTCAAGGCCAGCAGCACCTTCAGGGCTGAGAGTAACATCACACCAGATCTGTTCCCAGCAGTGGAGCTCACCTTCTGGAGTGGAGGGGCGCTGCTGTCCCCCACAAAACCAGCCTTAGCAGATGGGGCTTGGAATGTAGGAGTCCGATCCGGGCCAGAGGGGCAGGGCTGCTTTCTGGAGGGGCTGGTCGAGGCTGGATCTCATGGCAGGTGCTCAGGCTCCTTGGAAGAAGAGTCTCACCTCAGTTTCCACAGCTGGTTCTGGACATGCTTGGGTGACGCATGATGGGACTGCGGCTGGACCCTAGTCACGGCCCTAGGACTGAGAGAATGAACCCTCAAGGACATTGCTACTGGAAGAACATTTGTCGCACAAGTCTTCCCAAAGGCCAGCGGGTGCCTAAGTGCCAGTGGGGTACTACCTGCCCATGAAGCAGAGAGCTCCCAGTCCCCGGGAGCAATTAAGCAACAAATGCATCACTACTGTTCCAGATCTCCTGGGTCAGATTCCAGGGTCTGCTATGTACCACCAGCTTTATACCTTTGGGAGGTTACTGATAGTGTACCTTAATTTTTCTTTTCATCTTGGAAACAGAAGTCATAATACAGGTTGAATATCCCTAATGTAAACAGCTGAAATCTCTCCCATCACTCAAAAAGCTTTGGATTTTAGAGCATTTCAGAGTTCACATTTTTGGATTAGGGATGCACCGCAGGTTACATCTATACTATGGAATGTCTAAAATCTGAAGAATTCTGAAATCTGCTTCCGGTCCCAAGCATTTCAGGTAAGCGATGGCAAACCTGTAATGCAGTCGGGATCTGAATTTACAGATGGATGATATTTGGAAACAAAATATGTCTGTACTGAACACACACGGGACTTCTTCTGGTCGTAACGCCTGAGTAAGACGGTGTAACAACCGTGCGCGTCTGGTACATTGTCCCGGGTGTTGTGCATCATCTGAAGATGGTTTCAACCATTGCACCACTTGGTAGGAAGGACCCGGGCGCGCTCAGATTGCAGCGCCCGCGAGGGCCTGGCAGCTGTCTCCACGCACACTGCGAGCAGCTGTGTCTATCACCGAGTGCTGGGCGAGTTACACACTGTCTGCATGTGGAAAGCTCTGGAAAGCTCCACTGGCTGGGTAGGTGGGACCTCTGGAAGGACAGGAGCGACAGGTACAGAATTCTTTTCTAGGAGTCGCTTCACTGGGGGCTGGAGAGGAGCTTCAAGGCCTTGCAGGGGCCACCACTTTGGGTCTGCGCGTCCTCGTCTCTAGGGCAATCTTCGTCCTTGCTGGAGGCTGCGGCCTGCACATGGCCCTCTGGACCAGTGCGCCTGCGCTCTGGGGCCAGACCTCCCGCCCTCCCCAGCGGAAGGCAGACAGATGCCTCTGGGCTTCCGTGACCCTCACTTCGCCTCTACTCTGAGCTGGGTCCGCATCCCCTGCATGCAGATTTCTTCTGAGTTCCTAACTCCTCTCTGCACTTCTTTGCCATTCTGTTTTGACCAGGACATGCGGAAGCTTGCGCGTGGCGGTCTTGGGCAACGGTGTGCACAGAGTCTGAGTGTTTTATTGTGGGGGTGGGGGTAGGGGAGGGGGAGGGGCTGCCCTGCTGGCTCAGACCGGAAATTCCCTGAAGGTCGGGATTATTTATCCCCCTCTGACCGAGGCTGAGGGGATCCAGTTCTCTCTGGCTGCAGGAGCCTAGGCGCCTTCCTTGTGGGTCTCTTTCTACTCTGCCTCTGGTTGCAGAGACACCTGGCGACTGGTCACCCTGGCTGGTCAAGGCCTTCTCCCTCCTCCACCCTCTCACCTGATTCCTTCCTGCGCGTGGTATCTTCCTAGCTTCCGGCTCAGGCCCGGCCCATCTGCTCTGCATCGCTGAGCCAGCTGCAAAACCAGGTTACCTCCATCTCCTTGTCTTTTTTGTCCCCTTTCCTTAATCGAATTATTTTTTTCTCTGCATCCTGCACGTCAGAGAGTGCTTCAGCAGACCCAGGTTCTCACACTCGGGAAGTGCTCCCGGCTCCGTGTCGCAGGGCAGTGACCTCTTGCTGCCCCTTTGCGCCTTCCTGCCCACTCCCCACCTGCCCACATCTCCCAGGGGCAGGATGAGCAGCTGGATGGGTGTGAGGGGGTTCACCCACAAATGCAAAGCTGGAGGTGGGCATCTGGCTCACAGTCCCGGCGCCGGGGCGGAGGTGCCCAGCAGAGGTCCCCGGGCAGGGTGCAGTGGGGCCGTATCACAGCCCTTACTGGATGGGCTGCAGTGCCCATGTCATTCTTGTCTGCCGCTTAGGGAACCAGGGCCACGGTGGGGATGCTCCCGGCCCTGCCCCGCCCTCTTAGTTAGTGCTCAAGGTCCAAGTCACAGCCTGTATTTTGGTGCCCTGGATGCTTCGCAAGTGTCAGGACACAGCTGTGGCCGCCTTCGCGGCCACAATAATAACAGTGATCATCATGCCATGGTGGCTGTCAGCGGCCTGAAACCTCCCAAAGGTCACTCTCCATCATCAGCTCATGTGACAGGCAAGCACGCGGGGTGGCCAAAGCTCAGGGACCAGGAGATTGGCCATCACCACACACACAAGGCCTCCGTGCCCCAGGAGCGCTTCCCTCTGACCCCCTTGTTTTGGGGCTGAGTCTGGCACCCAGTGCCTGACCTGCAGCTGTGGGCCGGGGCTGGGACCAGGGCTGAAAGTCAGGGTCCTGGAGCCTGGGCCCAGGCCAGGTTGTTTCATTTCTCTGAACTGCAACGACCTCATCTGTGAGAAAGGATAATGTCATAGGCACCCCCGGGGGCTCAAAGGGAGCTGGCTGCAGAGCCCCAAAGGTACCACGTTTGAGGGTGCTCACGTCCGTTAGCATAGGAGGGTGTAGTATTAGCTAGCACATAATCCATGCGTAGCCTCCTGGGTCTTTTAAATCACCCGCAGAGGAGCCGTGTCTCCCCCAGCGCAGAGCGAATGCCATGAGAATCTTTGTTAGATGCGGCTGTCTGGGGGTAGGAGGCCGAGAGTGTGTGTGTGCGCTAGGTACCGACACCATACTTTCCAAATTGTGGTTGGATCCGTGGAGCATTGCTGAAGGTGACTGTACTTCTCAGCGGGAGATTTTCTAGGATGTGTACAGGGCGCCTGGTGCTTACCATGTGCGCTGCAAGTGGTGTCTGCCCTTGGGCTTCTCCAAGAGCTCCACTGTCCCTTCTTCCTGGTCCCCAGACCAACAGCAAGGTGGGCCTGTGCCCCAGAGAGTGACCCTGGAGAGAGGCAACAATGACTGCAGACAGTAGGACAGAGTGCCCAGCTTCGGAGGGGATCAGCCTCTGTGTCAGGCCCTGTCTTAAGCCCTTCGCATGCGTTTGTCTCTTTGTCTTCAAGAAATCTCTATGAAATACGTGTTGTACAAAGCCCACTTTGCAGGTGGAGAAGCCTAGGCATGGGGCAGTTAGGTGTCTGCCCTGGTGATTGCAGTCAGCCTCTGAGCCTGCACAGATCTTGTCTGTCACTGCAGAACCGGGTGCCACCAAAGCCAGGGTGGGTGTCCTCTGCAGAGTCCTCAGTCACCAGGTCAGCTGTGGATGGTGCCCAGCTCCCAGGTCCCTTGCACCGGGCAGCTTTCTGCAGAGTTGCCCAGCTCCTCTTGGCTCTGGGAAAGCCTTCAGCAGAATCTCACAGGGGTCCCCGATGCTCACGATGTGGGTGACAACTCACCTTACCCCTGTGATCCATCTCACAGTGAGAAGACAGTGACGGGACAGTCACATGGAGGATGGCGCAGCCAGCCTTGGGCCTCAGGCCTCCTGGAAAGCAGCTTGGAGCTCTGTCCAGAGTCTGAATCTCCTGTGCCCCTGTCATTGTCATGCTGAGCAAGCTGCCCAGTTCCGCTGGGCCGCAGTCTCCCTGTGCCATGAGTGCTGGGTGCTCCTGACTTTTCCTGCCCGTGCAGTGGTGGCCATAGGTGTCAGGCGAGGCCTCAGGTTCTTTGCCTTCCCGCAGAGGCTGTGACCACACCCCTGCTCCCAACTGCTCAGGACCCTGGGGCCTCTGGCTCTACCCCTTACTTGGCATCCGAAGACGGCACACTGTGACCACGGTCCTGGGCATGCACTGCTGCGGACTGCTGGTCCAGTGGAGTCCAGAAAGCCACAGCTCATTTTGGAGGGGAGGTAACGAGAAGAGGAACAGATCTTGGTTTTTATATCAATAATCAGTAATGGACAGAAAAGATGACTTGCGAGGCCCCTAAGGAAATAGAAATCTGATTTATTTCTCTCCCTCTTCCTGTGTATGTGTGTGTGTTAGTTTTGAGCAAGAGAGCGGTAAAGTAGAAAACATCCCACTCATATACTTTTTAGAGCAGGGAACAGATAAAAAAAATTCAATTGGTACAACAAGTAATAGAAAATGTATTTTGGGTCTGTATTTCATCCAGTTACGGGGAGCAAAAAGAAAGGACAAAGGAGCCAGAGCTAGGGGACAAGAAAGAGAACAAAAGAAAATGGAGGACCCGCTTACAAAAGAAAGACGCGGCTGCTGCCGTGCCCCACGGAGCCCAGAGAGACACCCCACCCCACGTGGGACTGCGAGGACTCTGCCACTGAAGCCCTTTAAGTGACTGTGGTGTTTTTATAACCACAGGCTGGCTGTTGCTTATGGCACTTGACCAGGTGGTCAAGCCAAGGATGACAGAAGGCCCGAAGGCTGCAGACCTTCGGGGTGGTCTTCCTGGTAGGATTAAGGTGCTGTGCTCAGTACTCTCCGGCCTGAGTTCGAAGCCCTGAGTTGACAGGGCTCCACCCTTGGGGAGCTCCCAGACCACCAGGCGAACAGGCAGGCGCGTAAATAATGATCCTAATAAAAGTCAGGCTGCTCTGATTGCTGTAATAAAAGTTCAGATAAAGTATGTGGAGGAGAGATGAATGAATTCAGACCGGGACTCCGGAAGTGCTTGGATGGAAACAACCCGTCAGGCCTCTGGAGGAGGGGTGGGATTTCTACGCATGGGACAGGCAGAGGCCAAAGTGTAGATGTGGTGTAGCTTCTGCATCAGGGTAAAGTTGCCCTTGATTTCTACTTGTGTCACTTCCTAGCTGTGTGTCTTTAGGCGCATGGCTTAACCTCTCTGAGTGTGTTTCTTCATCTGTGAAATGAGACTGGCAGTACCTACCTCATGGAGCTCTTGCCTTAAGTGATAAAGTGCAGGATGCTTTTATGAAAAATAAATGGTTCACTGAAATTTTTGTATTTATTTGTTTGTTTATTTATTTTGCGGTACCGGTGATTGAACTCAGGACCTTGCGCTTGCCAGACAAGTGCTTATTCTACTGAGCTATCTCCCTGGCTCTGGTTTACTGAAATTTTTAAAAACAGCACTGAGAGGCATAGGCGCAGTGCCGTCAGGGTGACTGACCCCTGGGTATAAAGCGATCCTGTAAGATGGAATGTAGGTGCCAGGGTCTGGTGCCACCACCTGCCTGCTCCTGTGTCCACTGCAAGGAAAGAGTCGCAGGGAGGAGGGGCCCCTCCTGGGTCCCAGTCAGCAGCAGCGAGGACATTGGGAAGTTGTGTGCCCAGGCATCTGGAGGTCCAGTCACTGCGCAAGGGCTCCGCTCAGATGCAGGCATCTGCTCCTCCACAAAGAGACTGCGCGGCAGGCCCAGAGCTGCCGAGGCGCTTGCGTGGAGACGGGTCCTGCTGGATGCTTACAGGGCAGGACAGGTTACAGGGACTCGTGTGACAGAGGAGCCCCGGCAAGGTACAGGAAAGCAGAACGGAGGCCAGGCGCTGGGCTGGAGAGAGTGAGGCCCTGGGCAGCTGCAGCGGCGTGGATCCCACAGGCAGGAGGGTGTGCGGGGCGGATGCTCAGCGGCCAAACAGGGAGGACCGAAACCGTCTCTACGTTGTGCGCTGCGCGCTCCTCGTTCCTCGCTCCTCGCTCCTCCCTCCTAGCTCCTCGCTCCTCCTCTCAGGAGGATTTGCTGCGGGTGTTCACTCAGTGTCCTGCAAGGCACAGTCCAAGTGGCTCCTGGCAGCAGGGGGGCTCACAGTGCCCCAAGGAGTCGTTCAGGCACGTGACCTGAGAACAAGGTCATGCTGCCCCATTGGGGTGGGACTAAGAGAGGGGCCCCAGAGCAGGCCCTGTCCATGTTTCCTGATGTGAGAGCCACGGCTGACAGGGCCGTTCACTGTACACAGATCCATTGAGCCGCCTTGTCTTTTCCCTCCTACGAGCTCTGTCACTTCCCACCCCCACCCGAATTGGGGCCTCTGTTCATTTCTGGAATGGCCCTTGAGCCAGGACTCCTTGTGCTGCCCCCGTGCAGTGGGCTGTCTGGCCCAGATGCCGATCTTGAGCTTCGTCTGTCTGAACCACAAGGAAGGCGGAGATCAGCGGGGCTTCCCTGCGCAGGTCTGAGGTCACCGTGCCCCCACTCGCGGCTGGATGGAGCAGGTGGCTGACGTCACACCGAAGGCCTTTCATGCTGAGGGTCCTTCTCTGGTCATTGCTCCTGGGCCTGCGAATGTCTCCAGGTTTAAAGTGGCCCGACACAGGCACCAGAAGAGCCACCTGCAACTCCTCACCAGGAAAGAGAAGAGATTTGCAAGCCAATAAATATTTATGCTTCTATTTTGGTATCTGCAATAGAAAATGAAGAAGTTGAAAAACAATGAGCACGAGAAGAATTCTTCAAATGAGGGTCGTAAGAGCTGCCACTTGCTGAGTCCTTGGCGCCGGTGCACGGGCCACGTGATAGAGCTGTCGCCTGCCCTGTGGGAGGTGTGTGATTCTGGTTTCCACTGTTGATGGGGACACAGAGAACAGTGTGGGAGACCTGCATGTTCTAGAAATATAGCCAGCACGTGGCTCCTTTCTTCTGGGTTCAAAATGCCCAACTTGAACTTGGCAACAGGTTTATTTCCTTCCACTGTCCCGTTGGGCTTGAGCAAATATTAAATTCATCTCCTGTCAGCCCTCGCTGACCTACTGCAGGAAGCAGTGTAGAAGTCTGGTGGGCAGTTGGTCCACGACTTAGGTGGGCAATAAAAGCCGTATTTATCCACTTTCCCTGCACCACCGTAACCCTGGCCCTGCACCCCACAACTTCTACTGAGTTGGTGGGGACTTCAGTGTTTGCCCTATTTGGGACTTTTTGTTCCCATTCAGTTGTGGGAGGGATCTTGCAGAACCATCCTAAAATGTGCCGATGAACCCAGCCCTTACTGTGTCCTAGGACAGAAGGTTGAGTGACCCATCTGGGGCTTCCTGGAAACCCCAGTGAGCTTTAGGGTGACGCCAGGCAGCCCGGTGGACAACTTCCCTACCTTGAAAGGGAGAAGGGGCCCTCTGTCTGTGGAGTGAGCCCCACTCCTGGCTGTGAGCCCTGGGGTCCCCATGGGCTTCTTGGTCAGGTGACAGGTGGGGGCATAAGGTCCTGAGCTCTTGGGAGCCCAAGGGTCAGGCGTCCAGTGAGCTGTGCAGTTGCTTCCCATCCCCATTGGGTCAGTCTCCTGGGCTGTTTGGCCCATGCCAGCATCTGCAGCCCTGGGACCCAGGCGTCCACAAGCTCAGCTTGTTCTCCTTCATGTAGCTCTGCAGCCCTCCATGTGCCACACAGGAAGGAGCTGGGCTGGGACCTGGGATCTCAGCCACGGCGAGACTGTACTGTCAACAGAAAATGAAAGGTTTCCTGAAAAGTGTGAGGCACCTCTTTCCTTAAGATGCCTCTTTTGCAAAGGTCAAATACCGTATAACGTCGGGCTCACATATTTGAGCTCTGGCATCAGAGCAGAGTTGAGCTGAACTCCCAGCTGTGGCCCTAACCAGCTGTGTGAGTTTGGGCAGGTGACACAGCCTTTCGGAGACTCTGTTTTCTGTATGTGAGAATAACAGCAGTCCCTTCGTGGGGCTTCGGGCATCCGAGCACTACATCCTGGGCCTCCGCACATCTCAGGGCTGTGACGTTCAGGTCAAGGCGTCCGGGGAGGACCTTTGTGCCTTTCCTTCTGTCCTTTGTTCCACTTGATCTGCTGACCACACTTGGCCCCAGGTCTCGCACATGATTGTCCTATCTCAGATGCCTTATGGAGCTTTAATTGTTTTTAAAGCAGCATCATTAGTGATCATTAATGAGTCAAATAGTTTCTGTCATGACTTCTGCGCTCTGACCCCTCCCAGTGCACCAGCTTTCTCTTTAATCAGCCATCCGGCGATTACTGTGTCTTCAGGCGGAGGAGCTCCTGTCAGCTCTCCTCATAAAGTATCTTGAGCCCAGCTTCCTCTTCATGTTCCAAGCTGTTCCGTCATTCACATCCTGTCTCCTTCTATAGCTGGAGACCTGGTTACCTGGAAAGCGCCTAGGCTTTGTGGTCAGACAGACTGAGCCTCACATCTGGTTTGGCCTTACTTTTTCTTCTTTTGGTGGTGCTGGGGATAAACTCAGGGCCTCCTGTGTGCTAGGTGAGGGCCCTGCCACGGAGCTCCAAGATCTGTGCTTCAGAGATGCTGGGACCAGTCAACTGGCCTCACCTCCTGACAGCCACTTTCCCCTTGAACCTGTCAATAGCTTCATCCATGGGATCCTCTTGATCCTGTCACCTCTTTTTTAAAAATTTCATTCATTCATTCATTCATTCGTACAAGGTCTTGCTATGTGGCTCAGACTTATAGTGATTGTCCTGTCTCAGCCTCCCCAGCACTGGCATTACCAGTGTGGGCCACCATGCCTGGTTTTTGGTGGCCAGCTGAGCATGCCTGGAGTTCTGGGCCGGCATAGCATACAGTACTGGGGATTGAACTTGGGTCCTTGTGCTTGCCAAGCAGATACTTAGATCACTGAGCTATTTCTCCAGCCCCCTGTCACCTCCTTAGACCCCATCTTTAACACTGCTGCATCAGGGCAGCCAGTGCTCAATGCCTGCGTCTTCAGAGGAGACACTGAGGGTGGGGTGGGGGGGGCGGGGAAAGACTGTGTCGGTATGGTTTTAGCGGCAAAGCCTCAGGACCAGAGAAAAGTAGGATTGTCTGGGCGGTGGCAGCCCCTAGCCCTGTGAACCCAGAAGAGCAGGTGGGCTTCCTGAGAAGCTGGCAGGGCCCCTGGAACTGGGTACACCTGAGAGCCAGGTGTGGCAGGAGGAGGCCCCCAAAGAGCTGCTGCCGGGGCAAAGGGTAGGCGGGAGCGAGTGTCAGTCTGAGCTGGATCTGCTCGTAGAGCTCTGGAGCCAGGGATTTCTGTCAGTTTTATATTAACATTTACATAACAAGTAGATTGAGAGATTGCATTATTTACATATATATGGAGGCCGGGCTGCAACTAGCTATCTTAGCGCCTGTACATGACGTTTTATTGATTAATAAATTAGACACTTGCAGATCAGGCACAAATCAAATCCATCCATTTTCAGACACCCATCAGGTGCAAATGAATGTAAATTGGCAGCCTCATTTGCATACGCAAAGCAAACCATTTAGTTGTCATTTGTCACAGGCACCCTTGAGAGACTGCAATTTGCCTGGTGAGGCAGCCTGCATGCTTCGAGACCCTGTGCTCTCCCCCGGGTTTCTGAGCCAGGTTAGGGGGCTCAGGTTGGGCACGGATGAGCAGGGGTCTGCCTTGCATCCAGCTCCCCTCCCCCACAATGGCCCACAAGACAGGGATACCAGGGTGGGGTGGGACCCGACCTTGCCACCCAATCAGAATCCAAGTGTTTTATTTATTTATTTATTTATTTTTAATTTATTTTTTTATTATGGCCGGCTCAGCTTGCCCTGGGGGCCAGACTGGTGCAGCATATGGTGCTGGGGATTGAAACATGGTCCCTGGGGCCACCTCAGCTTTCCTAAGCAGGTGCTTTAGACTGCTGAGCCATCCTGCAGAATCCAAGTGTTGAAACTGGAGGGAGTTCTGGAGCTCACATGCATCACCTCTGTATTTTGTAGGTAACAAAAGGAAGGCCTCTTAAGCCTAAGACTACACTGAGGTAGGCGTGTCCAGGACTGGACCCCAGTTGTCCTTGCCCCAAGGCCAGCACTTGCTCCGTGATACCGGACTGATTTCAACCCAACGGGAAATAAATAGGCAGGGGCCAGAGTGGCTGCAGTCCTTGTCCCCTGACTCAGTTTCCCCCACATCTACCATGCGGATGCAGTTTTTCACCAGCTTCTCTCTTGGTCTGATTTCGGGGTGCCTGAGGGCCCTCTCCGTTGGAAATCTTTCCCCCACCATCCTGAGTCATGTTCTTCCAAGACACAGAGGCTTTGGGTGACACATGAAAGGCACAGTTCCTGCCAAATGAGCTGGGGCAGAGAGGACAGGACCACTTGAACCTTTCCTGGGCCACCAAGCAAAATGAAAAGGTGCAGAAAGGGAGGCCCCAGAGCCAGGCCTCAGGAAGCTTACAACACGCCTGGGAGGAGCTGCTGGCGTGTGGGTTTCAGGCAGAGGGAGGTGACCACCTGCTGTCACATGGAGTCCTCAGGCCAGAGAAGGTGCCCAGCTGATGGGTCCTGGTCAGGGACACCTGTTGGAGGCAGAAGCAGCTGTGTTGGGCCCAACGGCATTTTTAAGATCTGTGTGCTTTAAGATGCGCATGTGTTTGGGGCAGGTTAGGGACTGAGGTTCTGATGTGGTTTTATTCTATCTTAGAACGTTTCTATGCGCTAAGGAAAATGGGCTCCCAGGCATCAAGCCCCTGAGGAGACCATCACCCCATCCCTCCCCTGCTGGGCTGTACCCTACTGCTGCTCAGACGCTACAGCTAACAGTCTCGGTGCCGCTGGGAACCTGGAGTCCTGGTGCTCACCTCAGAGAGCAGCTGGTGATAAGGCCAGTGGAGATGCTTCAGGGTACGTTGACGAAACCAAAAAGGCCAGTTTTATCACGCAGTGTTATTTCCTTTGCCTGGGGTGCCAGCGGTGATGCCCCGCGTTGGTGCATGCACTAGAGACCTGGAGCCCTTCCAAAAGTGGTGGATGGAGCCGCTGTCTGAGAGGGTAGAGGGTCCTCGGTGGGCGTTCAGAGGATTATGGGGTATTTAGTGAGCACCTACTGCGATCAGGACCTTCACAGGCCTTAGCGCCGTGGGCGCAGGGACAAAGTCCTACTCATCTTCCTCAAAGCAGCCCCAGGCTCTGACAAGACAAGGACCAGTGTAAGGGAAGTAAAACGCGCACACTGCGCTACCTAAGCTCAGGAGCCCATTCTGCCCGGGGCCCACTCTGCCTAGACGTGAGCGCCCTGACCAAACCTCTGTGCATATCCAGAGGGCCCCCATATGCCTGAGGTGCAGACCTGGGCGAGGTCCCCAGCCCATGTCTTATGTGGTTTCTTAGCACCCCGGCTGCTGCCTGAGGCAGAGGCGCTCACATCTCAGCTCCTGGGTGGGAGTCCCCACACAGACCCCCATGACAGAGGCAGGCTGGGGGCCCCCAGGAGTCCTGGTGCAGGAGGGGGCACTGCCACCTGCCCACAGTGTGTGTGCCCCCTCTCCCCACAGTCCGGCTTGCTGCTTCACCCTTGCTGGCAGTGGAGGGGGCCACCTGCCTCCCCAGGCCGGAGAGTGGTTGGTAGAGGCTGGTGTCCTCCTGGGGTGGTGTGGGAGCCTCCCTACTTCACCTCCTTACTCCCATGGGCTCCGCACCCTCCCGGAAAATGTGCTCACCCTTCAGGCAGAGTTGGCCGGACTTCCAGCCCTACTTGAGCACCCCAACTTCCCTTGAATACTCTCAGAATTCCTGTGCCTGCACCCCAAGACCCCATAATGACTCCCTGCCCTCTTCCTTCTGGGCCTGGGGCTTGGCTTTAATCCCGGGGAACTCTGCAGCCAGCCTGTTGTTTCATGGACCCGAAGCCAAGGGCCCAGGGAGCAGGCAGAACTCATTTTTTGCCTCAAGCCTGGCCAGCGACTCGCGTGGGCTCTGTTCAGTGCACCTCGCCCCTTTCTCAGCCTCCTGCTCCGTTCTGGGAGGACAGAAGAGGTTGGCAAGAGGAGCTGGATAGGATGAGGTGGCCCACAGAAGACCACGAGCTCATATTCCATCCCTCGCCCCTCGCCTGCCCACAGCCTGCCCCACCCTGTCCCCCTAGGGCATGGCCCCAGAGCATCTTGTTGCTGTTTTGCGAATCTCGAATTATAATTATATGTATAAAACGCGACTGCTGAAACCGTTCAGGATTAATCGGCACCAACACACAGAAACAGCGCCTCGCCTGTAATTAGCGATTCCCTGGCAAACGCATTTTGCAAAATAGCACTTGATTTTAATAACAGGCTGTTAGTATTAGAACACTGTGCCCGTTGTATTTCGAATTCTCGAAGAAGCCCCCTCTCTGTGGGCTCAGCTTGCAGGCACCTTGTGCTCTCACGGGGCCCTGTGCCTTGCAGGAAAGATGTCCTTGGGGTCATTCTAAACATCTGCCTGTCCCTCCGGCCACCAAGATCTCGCTTACCAGCAGGTACGAAGTGGGCTCTGTGACTCTCTCCTCCAGCTGCCTTTGTGCCCCTCGGCACCATCTCCTTCTCCTTCCCTCCAGCTGCAGGGTCCCTCCTGACCCCCATGACATCTGTCTCTGGGGACAGTGGCTCTAGGTCTCTGAAAGACTCAGTGCCTATCTCTGGCTGCTCAGCTATATTCAGAGCCAAGAACCTGCAGGAAGCAAGCCCCTGACGCCTGGGTCCCCTCTCCAGAGGAGTGTGTGGACAGCAGTGACCACTAGAGGGACTTCTGGGTGGGGAGAGTGGGGAGGGGAGGACAGGGACCCTGCTACTCTTCCTCCCTCAGCAATTCAGGTGCCTAGAGTAGTGCCTGGCGCATGCTCTGTGTGCTCCATGTTTGCTGGATGATTGCTGGACCACACTCAGCCTGGTCCCGGTTCCAATCTCTCCTCCTCTGGGAAGCCCTTCCTGCAGGACCTGGGTGTACCTGCCTCCCCTGCAGCACCCTGGCTATATCACCTTTCCTCCTGGGGGTAGAGAACAGACCTGCTGAACCTTTCAGGGACATTGAGCAACAAAGCAATCTGATGTTCCAGCTGGAAGGAGCCAGGCTAGAGGTTTGCCTGGGCAGCTGGACAGGCTCTGCATCCTGTCACTCGTCCTCTGCCTGGGACCAGCGGGCTAGGGCTAGCCCAGGAATTTCCTTATCCTCGGTGCATTGCGGGTCCCATGAGGCCTCTTGAGTCCTTGGCGGGGAATTGAGGCATCGTTTCTTCTTTATTCTGTGGTGCAAAGAGTCACACAGCCAAGTTCAAAGTCCAGGGACCAAGATATGATCTTTCCCCTAAAAGAGGGAGTCTGGGGGTTACCCAGAAGAGATGCAGTGTGGGCTTGGGAACCCTGCCCAGGTTCAAGTTCTGGCCCCACTTTTTAGCATCTGGTAAGCATCATTCTTTCACTCACTCATTCACTCATTCATTCATTCGTTCATTCATTTGTTCATTCATTCGCTCACTCATTCACTGGTTTGTCCATTCATTGAGTCATTCATCATTCATTCGTTTGTCCATTCATTGAGTCACTCATTCATTCACTCATTCATTCGCTCATTCACTCATTCATTCATTCATTCATTTATCCATTCATTGAGTCATTCATTCATTCACTCATTCATTGGGAGCAAGAGCGTCTACTCTATGATTTTTTTTTTTTTTTTCGGGACCGGGGATTGAACTCACGCCCTTGTGCTTGCCAGGCAAATGCTTATTCTATTGAGCTATTTCCCCAGCCCTAGAGTGCCTACTCTGTGTCAGAGATTTCTAAGGTCTCCAAATGCAGCCATGAGCAAAACTCAACAGCAGGGATGCCTTGCTCAGCGCCAAGTCACATCTCAAGCCCTCTTGCCTCCCTGTTATTGTTCCAGGCTCCCTCAGTCCCATCTGCCCTTGTGCCCCTGGCAGCCACCCCAAAGGTCCTGAGCTCTCGCTCTGCCAGCCCTGCACCCCACATCTGTTCCTACTGCCTGCACCCCCACCCCCGTGGGCTCCCTTCCACCTTCCGAGTCAGCAGCCAGGTCCTGGGCCTGGCATGCAGTAGCGACCCAGGGTGTGTGCAGGTTGAAGGAGATGAGCCGTGCCCCTCACGTGCCCTTTGCGGAGCTTTGTGAGCTTAGTGACCTACTTGACCTGCGGTGCCTCAGCTTCCCCTTCTTGAAAGTGGAGAAACCGCAGTATGAGCTTCACCTGGGAGGTATCGGGCTGGGAGAATTCACTGAGCGAGTTACTGGTTATTTACTGTTCGTGGCACTAGAAACAGAAAGAGGGGACAAACTAAATCAGCATAGATAAAACAAAGCGGGGACAGCGCTTAGCTCGGGTGCAGAGCCCCTGAGTGTTCTGTAGAATCCAGTCCTAGTTGCTATCTAGTCTGGTTGGAGAAATCGATGCCCAGAGAGCTGTGCACCCCCTCAGGGTCACACAGCGAAGGGGCAGCTGGAGATTAGCAGCCAGGTTTACTGAGGCCCAGGCGGGGTGGGGTATTTAATTCTTCCCCACTTTCTTCTACTTGGGCAGGGGTCCACTAGAAGGGGAAGACCCAGCAAAGGGGACTGAGGGGCCAAGGAGGGCTAGCCTGATCCCCAGTGTTAGGCTCAGCTCCAAGAATCTTAGGGGAGTGATTCAGTTCCTGTTGTCACTGCTAAGTTCTTAAAAAATGTATTTGGTATAAGGTCTGCAGCTCAAACTCGTAGTGATCCTCCTGCTTTTAGCCTCCCCAGTGTTGGGATTACACGTGTGCGCCACCATGCTGGATCTCAGGGGCCATCTCAGCATGCCCGGGGGTGGGGCTGGTGTGGCATATGGTACCGGGCATGGAACTCCAGTCCCTGTGCTTGCCTAAGTGGGCACTTAGTCCGCTGAGCTATCTCACCAGCCCTAGTTGAGCAGAGATGCTCCCCATGTGTGCTAATTCCATAAATCTTCTCCCTGGTTCAGCTATCCAAGCCCTATGCTGTCATTGCTGCTGGTGGGTGCAGTGCTAGGGGCCTGCTAATTATCTGGCATAAGGTTGTGCCCAGATTTTACCGAAAGCGTCTGCTTCTGGATTATGGGGTTGGAGTTAGCAGGGCTGGGCTGGTCCTCGGGCTGAAGGTGCCAGACACTCGCAGGGACATGGACAGCCACAGGGGGCGCTGTGGAGGCGCTCCACTCCTTGGTCCAGGATCCCATCAGAGGGAGCCAGGTGAGATCCTGAGCAGTGAACCTCTTTCGGCAGGGCACTGCCTGTGCTTTCTGTGTATTCCACACCTTGGGCTGGGACCGCACCTTCTCCCTGTTACAGGCCAGGCTCCCTCTCTGCTTATGGGGCTCTTGCCTGCACCTAGATCTTTTGGGCACTGCATGTTAACTCCACAGAGTGGCTTCAGGCTGGGATTTGGGGCCCTGACAAGGTCCTGTAGTTGGGGGCGTTTGTCCCACACTGCTGTCATCAGCACAGCTGAGAGAGACCCTCCCCAGAAGGACCTAGGGGCCTCTGAGGACAGGGGCTTGTTACCTGCCTCCATCCCAGCAAACCCCAACACCTAGAATAGTTGCGCAGCAGACACAACAAAGAGAGATGCCACCTGGGTGGTGTGGGTGGCACAGCTTTCCCCGCAGAGGGTCCTCCCCTGATCCTTTCTTGGGATGAGCTTTGAGGCAGCAGAGGGAGGTGTTTCCTGCAGTAACACAGCCAGGCAGACTCAGAGCGGCGCTTCCTGGGCCCCAGGCTGCTCGGGTCACCCTGAATCTTTGAGGACCGAGGCCTTGAATGGGAGCCCAGGGAGAGGTGTGAGAGATGGCAGTGGCAGGATGGGAGGGAGAGGTCAAGGAGGACAGATGGGCACTGTGGCACCAGAGGGTGGGTGGGTGCCTGGGCAGAATGCTTTGGGTGGCATCTCAGGGATCGCTGGCACTCAGTCGGGTACCTCTGCCTGTCCTCCCTTCTGTGCCGTGAGGGCCGAGCTCCCCCGATGCTTCCCGACAGCTGAGCACTGCAGTCTTTCCCTCATCAGCCTTCCCCTTCAGGTCACTTGAAGGACATGTTGGTCCTTATGAAGCTGGCCTGATGACCCTCCCGGGCCTGACCTGGCTTCCGGGACTTTGAAGCAGATAACAGTCAAGGATCTGGTATACCGGGTGTCATTTCAGACATCCGCAACCCTCATCAAAGCCAAGCAGAGTGGCCCCAGGTGCCTTATTTATTTATTTATTTATTTATTTATTTATTTATGGCTCAGCCCATCCCAGGGCTGAGGCTGGTGTGGCATGTGGTGCTGGGGATCCAACTGCGGCCCCTGCGCTTTGCCTAAGCTTGTCTAAGCAGGCGCCTTGGACTGCTGAGCTACCTCACCGGCCCCAAGGCGCCTTGTTGAAACTAGGCATGGCGACACACGCTTGTTATCCTAGCAGCCTGAGAGGCTGAGGCAGGAGGATCAGAAGTCTGAGCCTAGCCTGGGTGAGAATCTGTCTCAAAAAATACAATAGAGATGGGGGATGCAGCTTGGTGCAAAGGTCCTGAGTCAGTTCTCAGCCACACACACACACACACACACACGCGCGCGCGCGCGCTAAAAATGATCTTCAATACTCAGAGTGTATGAGCCTGAGCCGGAGCTGTGCTGGCCCTGGGGTCATAGGAGCCCAGTCCCGAGGAAGGGGCTCGCAGGCAGGCAACTTGCTCTAGGCGACGGCTGGTGAGGGACCATCTGGCTCTGAGCCCCTGGCCTCAGTCACTGAGAGCCCCATACCATGCCAAAAGTCACCAGCGCTCTCTGTGACTCAGTTTCTCTACTTCTCAGTGGGAGAAATGCCTGTTTCTCCCCCAGAGGTCTGTCATGGTATGCACATGATGTCCGGCTCAGAAAACACACACATGTGTTAGTCACTGTCCCTCTTATTGTCACCATGCGTGGGAATCCTAATGCGCATCTTCCAGTTTAGTCAGATTCAGAGAGCCTTTGAAACCTTTCAGAGCCTGGTTGTTTTGTGAGTAGGATATCAGGGAACCCCCAGGGCAGGGGGTGGGGGGGAGCCCAAGGTTCATGCCCTACGCTCACAATGGGCTGTTTGTTACCACTGCAAATTCTCAAAGCTTCAAGCGCCACTGGCCTAGAGGCACAAACCCAAAATAAATTAAAACCCTGACAGGATGTATCCAGCATTTCCTCCTCAGCACCGACCACGTGCCAGGCACTGTGCTAGACCATTTCTCCCTTGAGTCCTTGTATTTTGTTTCAACACGTAAGAAAAGCTTTGTTCTTCCAGGGTGTCAGATGAGGAAGCCAAGCTGCAGGTCCCGAGGGCCTGCCCAGGCTGAGAGGTCAGCAGCAGTTCTTGGCGGGTCCTCGGTGCCCGATCCCCATTCCCGTGTCCTTCTCCCAGCCTGTCTTGGCTCCTCGGAGCGCTAGTTTCTGAAGACCAAACCGGTCTCAGCAAGCTGTAGAGAAGATTAAACAAGATGCTGTGTGTTCAGGCTTTAGCGCCATGTCTGACACAGAACAAGTATTCAATAAATGGTAGTAATCAAAATCCCATCTGCGCTTTGTTAGGGCACAGGAGACGGGCGTGTGGGGGGGAGGGATCCCTTTTTAGATCATGAACTAAAAGCCAAGGCAATATTAGTCTGGCTGGGGAAAGTTTGCCGTGTGGGCAGACGTTCATTAAGCGCCCACCAAGTGCCGGATGAGTCAAGGCTCCTGCAGTCTAGCGGAGAGGCTGCGCCGAGCGGAGCAGGCGTCGCACCCCGGGGCCGCTGCCTCCAGAGCCCAGGTGGAGGATGTCCCTGGGCACAGGGGACAGGGTCGGATGGACGCCCCTTAGACGCCACTACCTGGCCGATGGCCGCCATGCTTCCTAAATGAATAGTGGTGTGTAAGGTGGTTAGCGTTCCGTAGTTTGAAAATGGTGCCCTCTTTTATAGTAGAAAGTCTAAAAGGGCTGGTCTTTCCGCATTGTACCCTCAGGTAAAGGAGGAGCAGCTAGTTCCATGTGGCACTGGATAGAGCAACAGCATGGGGAGCAGAGGTGGGTGGCCCAATGCCCACAGCTGCTCACCCCAAGATGTGCGTGGGCCAGACCCCCAAACTGCTGCCTAGGAATATTCCTCCTGAGCCCCAAGCTGGGCTTCTCAAAGTGAGGCGTGGTTTATCCTGAGTTTGAGGACCGTGACATTTTAGAAGTGGTGCCTTGCGATAGTCTTGGGCTAGAACTTCCTGCCCCTGATTTCCTGGGGGCATGGGGACAGGGCTTGGGGACCCGCCATTGTGTTAACACCTTCCCAGAGGTGAGATGCGTCTTACTCTAGATCCCAGATGCCAGCTCAGTGGAGTGGCAGGTAAGCTGGGAGAAGTTTAGGCTCCGCGCTTCCAAGCCTTTCAGTTTTAGAACGCACAGAAGGTAGGTTGGAGGTTTGGCTCCAGTGCCTGTTTTTCCTAGGGGTACTCCCCTTTTTTTTTTTCTTCTTAGAAGTAATTCCATTCCTTCTCCAGAGAGCTGGCAGGCTCATTCCGTTCCAGACTCTGCCTCCCGTTCACTTCCTGCCTGCCTTGTCGGCACAGAGAGGATGCTGGGATAAGATGCTTTCTAAGGGGCACCTGCCTTGGAGTTGGAAAAATAGTCACAGCTCCCAGGGGTGTTTGGGGATACCCTCTGAGTGGGGACCCCATCTGCTGGATCCTGGGCATTGACACTGGGAAGGAACTGGGTCCCCTTCTCAGGGACCTTTACAAGTCTGTGCATCTTGTGTCTGTAGTTGGCGGGCTGGCAGAGATGGCCACGCTGGAGAGGCCGTCCTGGGGGTCGTGGCTGGGACCACTGATCCTTGTCACAGCAATGACCTCAGCACATGGGGGAAGTCAGGTCTTCCAGTCTAGTCCCTTGGAGTGCCACCTATGAAGCCAGCAGCCCTGGCTGTCAGTCATGGCCCTGGGAGGGAAGGACCCAGCCTCTTCCCACCTCCCACCCAGGCAGGGGGAGGCTCTTATGTGGCAACTTCCTGATTTCACATTTTAATTTTCCAAAAGGAAATAAATTCTCGCCAGCCTTAGCTGTAATTGACTTTGGAGCTGTGACTTTATCATGCAAATGGTTATTTGTGGACTTTTAGCAACCTGCGTCATGGAGTGAAATTACATACTTAGAGACTTCCGAAGCCGTGGATTACGGTCCCAACAAATCCTAATGATTCTCTGGGTGCCATTAGGGGCTAACGTGAAAATGCATATTTAGAGGATGATTAAAAAGCAAGTGAGCGTGCACGGTGGAATTCCTTGTGGGAAGTGGTGATCACACTTACTGTGAGACTATTTTCTCAAGTTAGAAATCTCACCCCACCCTCTGTCCCCAGCCCCCAGTCCTGCGGAGCCCCAGAGGCACCCCTAAAAGATTGTAAACAAACACAGATGCCACAGAAACACAGGAGACAGCCATGGAGGCCCTGTGCAGAGGGAACATGCTGGCCACCCGGTGGAAGCCACCAGAGCCACCCAAGACTGTCTGCTCCAAAGATCCAGGCCTGCCTCCGCACCCTGCCCTGCCCAGCATCGATGCATCCCTAGCGAGGGTTCAGTGTAACGTCACTTTGGCCTTGGGTCAAGAGAGCCCGGTGGCCACTTGCTGGCTGCGTGCCTGTGGTCACTGCGACTTACACGTGCAGTAATGTCCAGTGCCGTTCTGTGTGCAGAGAGGTCTGCAGGGAGGGGGCCTAGGGTTCAGCTCGTGCCCTCCTTCCTCTCCTGCCTCTGCGTCCATCCTGGTGCAAAGAACAAGGAGGGGCTTCCTGGTTGGGCGCCAGGTTCTGTGTCCGCCTGACCTCGTCGCTTGCTTCACTGCTGGGACAGAACCCTGGATGGCTGCAGCTTAGAGAAGAGAGATTTGCTCCACCTTATGGTTTTAGAGGGCTCAGTCCCTGGTGGTTGGGCTCCAAGGCAGGGACGCTGCCCACGTCAGGGTGGCCAAGAAGCAGAGAATGAAAGGAGGGGCCAGGGAGGGAAGCAGACCCTTTCAGGTCGCGCTCTGCGTGACACAAGCTGGCTCAGTCACCCATTCTCACTCGGCACACCTGTGAACATACTCAGTGCCTCGCGTGCACAGGGCTCTGGGTTCAGTCCTGTAGAAAGAGGTAAGGAAGGAAAGGGGTGAGGGGAGGAAGGAAAGAAAGGACGGAGGGAGGGAGGGAGGGAGGGAGGGAGGAGGAAACAGGACACACAGCTATGTTCAGGAAACGCTCCTCGGGCTGTCCTCCTCACGGCTGACCTTGCAGTTTCTGGCCCTCCGTCAGGACAGGAAATGAGGTGGGAGGAAGCTAGTGCCCAGCCCTGGGTCTCCTGCCTCCTGGGGAGGCAGGGAAGGGACAAGAGGAGCCCCTGTGTGTGTGTGTGTGTGGCCCTGCCTCCTTCCCAAAGGCTTCTCACCGCAGCCCTCTCCTTTGCCACTTGCCTCCCCAGGAGTCCCCAGCAGGTCAGTGCAGTGTCTGGGACCCTCGGGTGGACCCCAGGGCCTCAGGTAGAGCATCCAGGTGCTCTCCGCCGCTTGCCACAATAAGCAACGCTGTGCTGAGAATCTCTGCGCAGAGCAGTCTGCAGCCTAGGGATGTCCTGGGCCAGCGCTGTCCCTTCTCCCCTCCAGACTGTGAGGGAGTGTTTGCAAAGGTGTGGGGGGTCCATGGAGGGTGTGGGTGCACACCAGCAACTGGAAAGGGGGCTGCCTGCCCAGCCGGAAGGAAAAGCAGGCCGAAGAGCAGAGGCCGCCCAGGGACAAGAGAGCCGCTCCTCGGCTCTTCATACACAGAGGAAGAACCCAGTTGAGCATGGGGGCCTGGCGGGTGGGCAAGGGTGCCAAGGGTCCCAGTGGACTTCCTGGCTCTGTAGAGGTGAGGACTGTGACAGTGCCAGCATGACGGTATCACCCTTGGACAGGACCCAGGGCTGGAGTCCTGTAGAAAGCACAGCTAGGGGGACCTGTGGGGTAGGAGGGCTCTGTCCCCTGGCCGTCCTTCCCCAGGAAAGCATCCTGGTGCTCTCGTTCCTCAGGTAAGAAGACAGAAGGACAGACAGGTGTTTCATGGTTTTGTAGCTTTTGGCTTTGGTTTTGTGTCCTTTAAACTCTGTACACGTCACTAGTGGGTGGCAGATCTGGGCCCAGACCTGGGTCAGTGGCTCCTAACCCATCAGCACCCCTGGGCCCTCGCGCCTCCCAGGGCTGGCAGCTGCTGGCCTCCTGTGGGCACAGCCCTCTAACCCAGCTCGGTGATCGGCCTCTGCTCACTCTCTCTGCCTGCTGCTCCCTCCAGCAGGGGAAAAGAATCTAGGCGCCCACACTGCAACCCGAAGAGGCGCCCCATGAAGCCCTAAATCCCCTCCAATTGTGTTTTCCCTCTATCCCTTGGAAAATAAAAATTGCTGAGCACTGGCTATTTTCCCTGAAACCATGTAGAAGAAATCTTCCCCTGCGCTCTGACCCTGGGAGTCAGCTTTCTGCCCAAAGCACATTTTCACAGCCAAGTTATTTCTGATTCTTTAAAAGCAAAAGCAGAAGCAAAGAGAGAGAAAAAAAAAAAATGTCTGGGAGGAACAGGGCCTGCTGTAATGCAATGTCTCAGCAAAAATCCCCGCGCCTCTGGGCTGGCCCTGGCTCCTGTCCTGCCTGCTGTGGGGAGTCAGGTGACATCCTGAGCAATGCTGGGCAGGGTGGGGACTCACTGGGCTGCAGGCAGGTGACCCCAGCGCTGTAATTATTCCCTGGGCAGATTGGGAGGTGAGAGTGCTGTGAGTCAGAGGAGAGGAACGGACAGTTACACCCCGACTTTGAACCCGGAAGGGCCCTCATTTTATGTGTGTTGTCTTCAGAGGCACCATGGAAGTCCTGTGTGTGTGTGAGTGTGTGTACATGCACACGTAGTGAGCCTGCAGGGCTTGTCTGTGAAGGCTTTTCCTGGGTGCCGAGGGTCAGAGTGGGGAGGTTGGTCACGCTCACCTGTGAGACCCCAGCACCAGCGCCTTCCCGGAGCGCATGCAGTGGGTGCTCCGTCCATCACTGTCAGTGGTTCCCACACACGCATGCAGCTTCCGTGCCAGCACCTGCCCGTGTGCTGGGCTCAGCATGGCGTGTCTGTTCCTCTCTGGGGTCAACTCCCAGCATGTCCACTCCCTGAGGACAGGGACCTGCGCTGGCTTCGGTCAGTCGCGTCTCAGCATTTCCTTGAGCCGCTGTGTCCAGTTGTGAGCGTCCCAGGGTGAAGTGAGGGTGCGTGTCACATGTGAGGTCCCGTGTGATCCCTAAGCTTCAGGTGTGAGTGGGTTTGCAGTTGGGAGCAAGTGCACGGGCTTGTTTGGGAAGGAGATTTAGGAGGAGAGGATCGAGTGTGCAGACAGCCGCGGGGTGGGCGACTGCCGCAGAGGCACCAGGGAAATAGCCAGGAACATCTTCATAAATGTGTCAGGCTCCTCACCAGCAGGCTGCTGCCAATGGACTGGTGCATGCAGATTCAGGTCCCCACTGTAGACCCTGTCCGTCAGCCAGGAATGCAGTGGATACTGCACAGTTAGGAAGGACCTGAGAGAGCCAGGGGACCAGATCCTTTGTACCAAGATCTTTTATTTATGTCTCTTGTTATGACGGGACCTCCCGGCTTCTCCCATCTGCTGTGTCCATTCTCAGTGTCATTGCCTGCCCCCACTCAGTGTCTCCATAGCTTTCCCGGGGGTGGCAGGACCTTCAGTGTGGACACTGGCCTGAGGGACATTGTGGCGGTGCTGGCATCGCCTCCCCCGGCCAGACTTTGCCCCTTTGCGTCACTGCAGCCTCTGCTCTCCTCCCACCCCTTAGTACCCCAGAAAGCGATTCTCTCCTTCCTCAAAGTCAGCCAGGACTCTGGACTGCTCCCCAACATCAGGATGATAAATAGCTCTGGTGGCCCGAGGCTGGGGAGGTGATATTTCTCTAGCCTTTTCAGAGTCTCCTGTGTGGCAGCTGTGGATGTCCTGAGGTTGTTTTTCAGATCATCTTAGCATCCTCGGGGGCCCCTAGGCCCTCTCTGTAAAGGCCATCAATCAATCCTGGGGCAGACAGGAAGGCAGAGATGGGGGAGATGGTACTGTAAACTGAGGGCCCCTGTGCTGCAGAGCCTCCTTAGTGCAGAGGGAGAAACTGAGGCATGGCCAGGTACTCAGCTTCCCTCCTCCATCCAGCTGTGCCTCTTCTGCACAGCCAGGATGTCACTGGGCTTTTTGTGTAGCCCAGGGACTTAGTGGATGCTAAATGCTCGTGGGCGACTCCAAGAAACCAAGACTCAGAGTGCAGATGACTGCGCCGGTCGAGAACGTTACAGGGCAGGCTTGTGGCAGGTGTTCAGGACACGGCAGGTATGGGAGAAGCACAGCGCCACCGAGGCCCAGCAGCTAAGGAGGAGCCCAGGTGAGCAGGGCTTCGTGGGACAACCCAGGGGCTCAGAGGAGGTGCTGGGAGTGAGTGCCTGGGTCCCCAGTGCATGAGACCTGGGGAGTGGGCTGGTGGGGGAGTCGGAGGCGGCACACTGAGGGGGACACGAGGGAGCTCAGGGTTGAGACCCAGCAGAGGCAAAGGTAGAGCAGGAAGCACGGGGGCACCCTAGCTGGTTGGGAGGGGCTGTAAACACCTCTCCTTCCTGCCAGGTGCACAGCCTTCTGGGCAGAGCAGGCGCTTTGTTTGTTTGTGGGTAGATGGCAAAGCCCCATCCCATGCCATGGTCTTACCCCAGCCCTGGAGACACCAGGACTTTTTAGAGGCCTCTCCCGTGTGCCAGGGGCACCTGAGATGCTGCGGCTAGAGCCTGTAGCTAACAGGCAGCTTCCTGGCCCTCATGGAGCTTCTGTTCCAGGAGAAGGAAGCACAAGCCCGGCAGCGTGATGCTTCTAAGTATTGATGCGGGCAACCAGGCTGGCGTGATCCTGCTGGAGGTGGAGAGGTGGCCCTCTGGGCTGGTGGTCAGGAGAGGGTGTGAGCCTGAAGTGACAGCCTAATGCCAAGGGGTGGGCATGGAGTGGGGCAGGGACAAGAGGTCCAGGCAGAAAGAACAGCAGTGTGAAGATCCTAGGACAGGGCTGCGCTGAAAAATCAAGGTATCTGGAGCTTGGTGACCAAGGGCAGGCCTGGAGGACAATGCCCCAGCAGGGACTGAGTCACGCAGGGCTCCGTGGGCTGTAGTGGGGACTGTGGCTTTTATCCTTAGTGTAGCAGGAGCTCTTGAAAGGTTTTTAAGCAGTGGACTGACCTGACCTGATTCCGGTTTAGATAGACCCTGCTGGTTGCTCTGCCACAGACGGCCTGGACGGAGGCCAGGATGACAGGGAGATAAATGGGGCGATTACTGCGGTGGCCCAGGTGAGAGATACTGGTGACTTGGACCAGGCCGTGGCAGTGAGGTGGCAAGGTGGGAGGGGATTTGGGCACATTTTGGAAGTGGAGCCAACAGGATAGAGTGATGGGTGGGACATTTGGTGGGAGGGAAAATGGGGACTCAGAGGCTTCTCTTCTGTCTTTGATATGAGCAGCCTGCTGGGGAGAGCAGGGTCAATCTGAGGTGGAACAGGCCCGAGGGAGGCATTGTTAGCGTGTGAAGATGCTTCCCTCCCCCCCTTGTTTTGTTCAAAATCCACGTGGAGACAGCAAACTGCTGGCCAGATGTGCAAGTCCAGTGGTGCCCAGGGGAAAGGTCTCCATCAAATAAATAGATAGCGCTGGCAGTCAGATGACCAGGCACGTGGCTCTGGGGCTGGGCAGCAGGAAGGCCAAGGACCGGTGCCCCAGAGGCCCAGGAACTGCCCCAGGAGGCTGGGAACAGCCCTGCGCTCAGGGGGGAGGAGGGCAGAAGATGGAGAGGGAGGTGGCTCGGGGCTCTGAGATGTGCAGTGCTGTATTCATCGGCCATGGGAATTTGATCAAGGTCCTTTCCACGGAAAGTCCAAGAAGCACAGAGAAGGGAAGGAGGGCAGAGATCGTGAGGGACAGCAAAGCCCTCGCTGTGACTGGGGCAGGCAGGGCAACAGGGAGGTGATGGTAGGACATGTGAGGTCAGGGAAACATGCTCACATGGAGAGAACACGCTTTCTAGAGAGGCACATATAAAATACACAATATGCACATGTGTTTTTGGATGAGAAGTGGTAGCATGTGTGTTGTGGTTTGTATCTAGTTGTCCCTCCAAAGCCTCATGTACATCATGGGGCTGTCAAACTCGGGGCTCCAGGGGCGGGGCTTGAGGGGCGTGGCCAAGAGAGACGCGAACCGTTGAACTGACAGCGCTGTCAGAGGCGCCCCCTCCCCACGTGGCAGTCTCGCGCGGAGGTGTGGAGCGAATCATCCTGGACACGGCAGTGCCCCAGCCCCTCCTCCAGACCCTGTAAAGCGCGGGCAGCATCTTGAAACCTCCAGGAACTGTGAGCTAAATAAACCTTTCCTCCTCTAAACTTGCGTGTCAGGTATTTGTCCCAGCAATGAGAGAAAAGTAACTAAGACAACGTCTTTGTCACCAGGGATGATGATGCAGGGGCAGCAAGGATCACAGCAAGAAAGAGACTTGGAGGATTTGGGGCCTTCTGGGTCCTGGGCACAGGGGCAGGCCGTGGTCTTAGAAAGCAGCAAGGGACACTTTTGAAAACCAATGTTTAGCAAGAAGGATGCTGAAAGATGTTCTCATCACCAGGATGCAGGCCAGCTGGGACAATCAGGGTGGAAGAAGAGATAGGTTCAGATTCCACTGATTTCCCTGGGAGGGTTGATGGATTGGACCTGTCATCTGACAGAGGAGGTGGTGGAGACTACAAAGGAAATAGGAAAGTGAATTTTCTGGGACTGTGCAAGAAGGGCGGGCACATTAGGAGCGCTCAGCAGGGCTGTGTGAGAGTCCTCAAGGGACTGGGTAGTGTTGCACGTCATGAAGAAAACAAAGACCCAAAAGCAAAAAGAAAATTTGGAGCGCTTTATTAGCTGAGCTCAGGGGCCACACTCTCCTGTGTGTCAGGTGAATGAAGCAGCCCACTGGGGTGAAACACAGATTTTAAAAGGAGAAACCACAGGGGTGGGAGTGGAAAGGGGGAGGACCTTGAGAGGTGTCTTTGATTGGAGAGGGGAACTTCGCAAGATTTAGGAGTTGTCTTTGATCCTGTAACCAGAAAGGACATTTGGCCCTGCAATTAGGAAGAACATCTGTGACCAGGGTTGGGGTTTATAGGGAGGACAAGGTTTTATAACATGACAATCACAGAGTTTGTTACAGAGAGAGGTAGTAGAGTCCACTTGCAACAAGCAGGGGCACACAAAGTTTTGGTCAAATAAAGGTAAGAGTTCAGACCAAACAAAGGCAAAAGGCAGAGTTTGTTTTGGGTAGGAGGGCTTGTGTCAACTAGGGCAGGGGTTAAGTCAATTCTCGGTTTGAGCACTGGGGCACCTGGGGTCGCATCTTATCTCTAAAAGGCTTTGGAGTGTTGGGACACATGGGGCCATATCCTGTCTCTAAAAGGCTTAGCACATTCCATGCTTTAGGGCTGGGTGGGGTGAGCCAGATGACAAGCAGCTCCTAAAATGCTGGCATAGTATAAGACAGAGTCACTCAAGCTACCTTACAACAGGTAGCAGCTCATGGGGCCAGGTGTCATGGAAGTGGGTGGCAGGCTTTGCTAGGCTTGGGGTGCTCCAGGTGGGAGTGGTGTGGTCCAGGCTACGGCCATGCAGGGCTGGTGGAGGAGAAAGGATGGAGAAGATCTCTTGAGAGGATCAGGGTGTTGGGTCTCGACCCCAGTACTGTCTGGAATGGTGGCAGGAGTGGCTGTGGAGAGGGAGGGAGCCAGGCCCACGCTGAGCTCGCCACAAGGCACTAAGCTTACATTCCTATGGGCTCAGAGTGGGCAAACATGGACCTGCCCCTGGAGGTTGGGTGAGGGTACAGTCTCTTTTCTTTCCTGCACCCTGAGGACCTTCTGGGGAGGGGCTCCACAGAACCCCTCCCCTGGCTCACAGCAGGAGCCAACAGTCCAGTCCCATGCCCCTCAACCCTCACCCAAGGAACAAGAGTGTCACCTATCTGAGGTTGCCCTGGCTGTTGGAGACAGAGCCAGGAATGGACCCTGAGCATCCTGTCCCACCGGACCCAAGACTGGGAACTCTTCCAACCCAGTTTTTCATTCCACTTTGCTTTGCCCAGAGGTTCCCAGCAGTGTGGGTTGTGAACCCGGGGCTGAACCCCTCTCCAG
>PVKN010000255.1:0-90922 GCA_004027915.1 Capromys pilorides | reverse complement strand
AAATTTTATTTATTTATTTATTTGTTTGCTTGTTGTGTTTGTTTGTTTCTTTATTTATTCATTTTGTGGCTGGCTCAGCCTGCCCTGGTGGTGGCGCTGGCGCAGCATGTGGTGCCGGGGATCGAACTGCAGTCCCCGCAGTTGCCTGAGCCCTCCTAAGCAGGTGCTTTAGACCACTGAACCATCTCGCCGGCCCCAACACTTCTTTCTTTACTGGGTATCCCTGGGCTGAGATTGAAGGAAAGAAATCCTTGCTTTGCCCTATGAAAACTTCCCTGAGCAGAAAGTGTAGTCTCAGCCTGGCACACTTACTGTGCAGGAAGAGCTCTGACATCCTAAGTCACAGTGGGTATCCTCAGTGATGGCCTGTCAAGAGAAAAGGCTTCCTTTGGCTGATCCTTCTCTGTAAGTTAGAAACAGTATAGAGTTCAGTATCTGGCACTACTGTACTGGGCTGCGTCTGGCCAGCAGTGTGCTGCCCTTGCTGGTTGAGGGCTCCTGGCATAGTGATTGCCTAGCTCCTTCCTTTGTCCAAGGCAAGAGGAGAGGTAGTTTTCTGTCCATAGAGGTGGCAGGAGTGGGTGGTGTGACTAAGAAGCTATGAATTACTCCCTACACTCTGCTGCTGTCACCAGGCCAGGTACCATAGTGGACAGATGTTGGAGTACAGTCACGTAGCCACCACACCTGGTTGCCATGTGCCTACTAGGGTCTGGTGCTCTCTGTTCACAGATCCATGGGTTACACTGCTGCTAGGCTGTCCTGAAAGTGAGCTTTTGTGTTTTTCAGGAGACCTCAGACAAGAGTGTTATTGAGCTGCAGCAGTATGCCAAGAAGAACAAGCCAAACCTGCACATCCTGAGCAAGCTCCAGGAAGAAATGAAGAGGCTGGCTGAGGAGAGGGTGAGCCCTATCCCATACCTATGGTCCCATCCTACATATACTTCTGGCAAGACATTGGACCCTAGGAACCCATCCTTCACCTTCTGGCATCTGCCTGTATGCTTCCAGATGAGATTACCCCTTCTCTGAGCTTCAAGATGTGTGATAGTTCAACGTGAAATATTTTTATTTTTAATTAAGTTAGAGAGCTGGCAGGCCAGCCTACCAGAAGATGGGCTGATGAAGGGCCCACTCTGGAGCCAGTTGTTTGACAGGGTAGGAATGGTATACTAGGTTGATAGTTCAGGGAACTCAAAAGGCACACAAAATAATTGAACCTGGATAGAGCTTAGTCCTGGTGAAGCTTTCTAAAACCACCATGGATGTGCCAACCCCATAGGGGTCTCACCAAGCTGGCATTCTGTCCCCTGTCCCTAGACCTTGACCAGTTTGGCTACCCTGCCTGGACTTTCTGGGGTAGGACTTTTTTTAGTTTGGCCATCAGGCTAGCTATATTCAAATCTTGAGTGTTAGGTACCTCTGCTTGCGGCCTACCCAGTCTGGGAAATAACAGTGCTCCTGCCCTCAGGTGAGTTGACTTTGTCTCTCTGGAGCTAGCAGGACTGTCCAGCCTTACCCAATTGGAAGATGGATTGTGACCCCCAGGACTACGGGCCCAGGCTATAGTTATTCCAGCTGGGAAGAACAAAGGCTGGGGTAATACATATTCCAGTGTGAATATTCCAGTTTGTACTATAGCCTCACCCAAATTCTTCTAGGTATGTGCTGCAGGGAAGAGGTGGTATTGAAGTGCTGTACTGTAGTGTTTCAGGGAGGCCCTCTAGTCCTGGCCTACTCCTCAGGCCTTCCTTCCACGCCAGGCATCATAAGCACCAAAGTACAGGAGTCCCTAATGCTCTCCTATAGGCCCATCCCCATCCTGTCCCTGAATTAGCCTCTTGGTAAGCTTTCCTGCTGTCATCTCTAACATTTGTTGTTTTTCCAGGAGGAGACTCGGAAGAAGCCCAAAATGTCAATTGTGGCGTCTGCCCAGCCTGGTGGGGAACCCCTGTGCACTGTGGATGTGTGAGGTAGGCAGCGCTGGCTGGGGCATGGAGGCTGCCAGCAGCACTGCTGGGAAATCAGTAGCCACACACCACCTACTGTGCAAGGGGCCTTCAACCCAAGTTCCTTCTCTGGCTAGTGTACCTGGTCTGAGGTCCTGGTACAAGGGTACAGCCATGGCCATATAATACACATATCAAGCAGTTTTCCCCTGGAAGCTGCTCCCAGGAAGATGGACATGTTTCAGGGTCAAGGATCATCTCCAAGCAACCACACACATGAAAGCTGATAGCTTAGGCAGCGATAGACCCTGTTTGTATGTACCTGATACAGACATTTTGTGAAGGTTTTCATGAAGTTTGATATGTAATATGCACTGACAAAATGATACTTTGATGACAGATTAGTTGAAAAAGACAGCCAAGTCCTGTGGCCATGACTCATTTTGATTCTTAGTGGCTCCTTTGCCCAGGGCTCCCTTGGCGCTATTGCAGAGAACCTGGTCAGAATGTACACACACAAACCCTGTCCTGTGTCATCTGCCTTCCTTTTTCCCTTTTCTCTGAAAATGTTACAACAGGAGTATTTCAGACTGTTTTGACTTAAATACAATTTTAGCAACAGAACTTTTCAGAGACTGTGGGCAAATCATCAAGGTGGCCATTTTCCAGTTGTGACTGTGTTGCCAGTGAAGGTATCTGACCTGGTCTACTGCTGGGTTGCAGTCTGCTTTTCTGATCAGATCTTTGTGCCCTAATGCCACCTCCCTGGACATTGAGGCCTCTGTCTTCACTGGCCTCCAGTTTTTTTACAAAGATTTTGGCACAGTTGAGTCCATTGTCAATTTCTAAAGCTTTTATGATATTTTAGAATTTGGAAACTTTTACAGTAAGACTAGAATGTAGACTGGGAATCATGTATTTTAGCAAGTGGATATGTTTAATGGGAAACAGGGACCTTCAGTACAGTCAGCTGGTTATTGATCAAGAGCTGGCTAAGTATGTTAATGAGTGGTTGCTCTCCTAGTGATAGCCTCCCTAGATTTCAAGGGTAGCTGCCATATGTAGTCAGGTTTAGCTGTCACCTGTGCTCACTGGGTGGGTTCTGTGAATGGATGTGGTAGAGGTGTGTTCCTTCTCAAGCTTCTGGCACATGAGTGTTTTTAGGGCCCTGGTAGTGATAGCCAGCTGTGAGCACATCCCCGGCATCTGTTCAGGGGATCTCATATGCTCGTGAGCAAAAGCCCATCAGACATGGAAGCCCCACATTGGGCTACACCCTTAAGTTCCACAAGATGTTTCCTACTGTATCCTGCAGATGGTGTTGATGGCATGTGCTGTTAGGAAGACAAATGTTGGCTGTGCCCAACAGTGTATCTGTCCCTTACCACCTGTGTGACTGAAGGTAGATTCTGTATTGAACTTGAAAAAAGAAATCCCTCTAATCAAATTGCTGTAATTAGACACTTGCTTCTGTCTTGCCTCCTGTCTGCAGCTGTAACTAGTCATTTGCCCATGACTTGCCCTTAAAACAGCCAGACTCACTGTCATGAACCAAAGCTTTGTGTACACCTGCTACCCTAGAGGCCATTGAGCCTCCCTGTGGCCTTGTTGGTCCCAGGTGTTGCCACAAGTGCTTCATGCATTTGAGGTCTCTGGTTTCCTCTGTCTGCCACATGTAGCTGCAAGTCCTATGTACACAGCCATGCTGTGGGGCCAGGGGGCCTATTGTGCTGCTTCTGTGTGCTGGGCTTGTGGCTGTAGGATAAGCAAGCCTTGATGGTTTGAATACATAAAGCAAACTGTCCAAAAGGGAATGGCTGGTGTTTCTTTCTTCTGACCACAGAAAGCTGGGATTTGTGGAACCTCAACTGTCCTGAACTGTCCTAGTCTCCCTGTGCACTGGGGTATCTGCCTCTGGGAGCTCAGCTGCAACTGTATGCATAGCTTTTGACCATCACTTAGAGACAGGTTCCCTCGTAGACTTGAGGGTCAGGTTAGCCACAGGAGGGTTTAGGAGGGACCTCCCTTCAATCAGCTGCAGGTACAATTGTCTGTCGTCTTCTACTCTGACATATCAATTTTGGTCCTGAGGTCTGGATCTCTGCTACTCCTGGGGGTTACATTGGCATTCTGGTAACAAGATGTTTTGTCTGATTCTCCATACGTATTAGAAGGCAAGCTCAGCAGTGACCCTGTTTCCATCCCACCTGAGCACATTATTGGCTGTGCCCAGACCTGGTAGGAAGGATGTTAGCAGAGGGCTGAAGGCCAGGCTAGATGAAAAGCAAAGGTTTCCAGGCAGCAAAGACAGGGTTGAGGTACTGTTTATTTAACCTGTCTGTTTGTACCTACAGTAGAAACCAGATAGGAGCCTTGCATGCCAAACCCCTGGCTTTCATCACAGAAACCACCTTAGTTCAGCAGTTGTTTATTCTGTCTCTCACAATCTAGCTATTCCAGAAAGGACTGGGGTAGGGGACAGACAAGCTGCAGGAGTCTACCCATCTTTAAAACCATAGCCTGTGGCAACAGACTTGCTGATCCTAGTGGGCCAGTTGAGCCTTGTGGCCTCTGACTTCCTGAGCATCCGGGCTTTTGTTCTATAATGGGCCCTGCTTAAAAGAGCTCGCTTCTGCCTCTTCCAGGGCCTAGGAGGAGAGGGAGGCCCTACTTTCCTGTGGAATATTGTCAGGGAGCCCTGATGGAGGCAGGGCTGGAGGATCTTGGTGCTCCAGGGTCCCTGGGGTGCCATTGGGGTACTCCACCCTTTCAAACAGGATGAGCATCTCACAATGTGGGGTCTGTGGGAACAGGTCCACTGCCACAGCCTTGACTGGTCGGAAGGGAGTGCCCTTCACTCGGTTGGATGGTGCCCTGCAGAGACTGGTAAAGAAGAAGTGCCAAGGTGAGCCCCACAGGATCAGCCAGGGGCTTCTATGGGAGGTAGGCTGGTATTGGGCCTTAGCCAACCTTAGGCCCTTGTCCCAAAACTCACTCCACAAAGTTGCCCATGGCTGCCCGGGGATTGCATGAGACATACAGGATTCTCTTCAGGTTCTCAGCTCTACGGACAGCCAGGATCACTTTGGAATCTGCAAAGGGTCAGACACTGGCTAGATCTACAAAGTCCAAAACCACACAGCCATGCAGACCACTCAACGTTGGGGTTCTCCTCCCTGTGCCATCACCCCAAGTGGAAGCTACTCACGTAGGCCAGCTCGAGGTGGGTCCAGGATAGCCACAAGTTGTTGGGAGACCAGTCTGCTGACCAGGGCAGGTACTAGGTCCTCTGCCCTCCCACAGTGGAATTCAACATTGCTCAATTCTGGAGGTAGCACCACAGCTGTCAGTGGACCCTGCGCACCCTCCCTCTTAGAGCCAGGCCTAGGAGATGGTGGAGCCTTGGGAATATACTACAAGGAGCTTGTTGGCAGTTGTGCTGGGTCACATGGGTCTAGGTTCTTCTGTGCCCTATACCTCAGACTCTGGGAATCATGGGGTGTATCCCAAGTGCAGTGGATAAAGTATATAGGTTACTACTGCCCCCATGCAGCCCACCTGCTCCATGGCCTGCTCACCATTGACATTGGCATTCACCCGTGCATCCTCCACAGCCTCTTGGCTCAGCTCAATCCCAATGACTTTCTTTACTTTCTGAAATAAAGGCACAGACAGTGCTTCCTGTCTTTTGAGATTGTAACAGGAGTGTAAGACAGCATGGGCAGCAGAATCTTGTCTAATGGTCAACATTTGATCTTTAAAGCTAAGGGCCACAGGGATTTATAGGATACTTATAGGGTAAAGATGGGGGCATTAACCAAGGCAGGGGAGCTTACCTGGGCTACAGCCAGGCCAATGGTGCCCGTACCACAGCACACATCCAGCACTGTACTTCCCTCATCAAGCTGTGCCCAGTCCTGGATGACTGTGTAGAGCACCTCAGCTGCAGGAGTGTTTACCTGGAGGATGGCCAAGTGCCCACAGGTATAGCCCAAAACCTGAACTGACACCTTTATGCCACCCCAGATTTTCCTGGCTCCATCCTCTTGAGAGCTGAAGCTTGCTCCTCTGATGCTAGTGCTTATACCTACCTCTCAATCCACATGATACCAGTGGCCACCTAGTCTTCTGGCCAAAATATGGCAATAACACTTTTATTTACAAAATGCTTTTTTCTAAGTCAACAGACTTGTAGGATCCCCTCATGCCAGCAGTGTATACCTCTGCCTCCTATAATTTGGGCCAGACCTGGAATCCTCTGGATCTGTATGTACCCCAGTGCTACCTCTGGCCCTCTTAATAGGTCCTTAGCTACCCTAAGTCCTCATAATTCCTACAAGGATCTCCCCTTAAAGCTTTCCACAGCAGAGTGAGGTTGAAACCATGTCCCCTACCTGGAAGAAGGCATGAGGGGAGATCCGGAAGGTCAGTCCAAGCAGATCTTCCTGGATGCAGTGGTCTCCAGCCACATGCTCCAGGGGCAGGCCCTCTTGGCTAGGGGTTTTTCTGTGGAAGGACAAAACTGTCAGTGTCACCAACCCCTGTGGTAACCCATCCTGTCCTACCTGCATTTCTCACCGCTGTCCTTCCTCCACGAAGTACAGGCAGGTCACTCCACTGGTCCTGCCTGGCCCCTCTGTGAAGTGCTGTGCCAGTGAGGCCTTCAGTCCTGCTAGCTCCTCAGGGCTCAATTTCTGAAGTAGTACAAAAGACCTGTAAGGCTATGCTTAAGTGACCCTAAGCCAGATACCCTACCCAGCAGGGCCAGCAGTCTGGTACCTGGGGGTGAAAATAGGCAATGGCCATTGCCTGGCCTCGGCGGCTGGTGCGTACAGTTAGCTGCTTCCAGTGACCTGCATAGGTCTCAGGATCATATGCTGAGTATGGGGTGGACCTGTAGGAGACACAAGTAGCCCTAAGCACTCAAATGTCTACCAACTAGAACTGGGGTTGCAGCCCCTGTGGACTCTTACTAAATGGCAAACACCCTAGAACTGCCTTTGTAAGAACCATGTCCTCAGCACTTCCCAGGAGGCTAGTCCCAAATTCTCACCGGATAAACTCCTGGAAGGCTTTCACCACCTGTTTGGTGGCCTCAGGGATGTGCACTGTGTCAAAAGGGGCTGCCACAGCACATGTTCCACCTTTGTACTTGCCAAGCCGGCAGCCAACTGTATTGTCTTTTCCGTCTACTCCGATGCCAACCAGAAACTCACACTTATTTCGATACTCAGTCTGCAGGGAGAGAAGGAACCAGAGAAAGCCAGACCTTACTGTGGCTGAACAGCACTGGTGCCTGGAGATAACAGTGAGTGAGACCCCAATTCTTCATGAGTAGCAGACAAAAAGAAATAACAGCCAAGTAATGATAACAAAGATCAAAAAAAGATGGAAAAGAAGAGCAAAAGCAGTGCTTTTCAAAAACAAGATGATGTGCTAGGCGTGTAGCAGCTCAGTGGTAGAATGCTTGCTTAGCATGCGTAAGGCCCAGGTGTGATCCCCCCAGCACTGCAAAAACACAAACAAACTGAAAACAAGCGGGTCTGTCGCCACCCGTTTAGCCTGACCTGCTGGGGTGATGGCCTGACCCCCTCCAGTGGGCAGCAGGCCTTGTTGTGCTTATGCCTTTGTGTGAGCAGCCAGGGCAGCAGGGCACGGTTGGTGCTCCCAATTTCTCTGCAGGATGAAGTAGATTCATTGTTGGGCTCAGGACACTGTCATCCACACTGGGCTCCTCCCTAGAGACCTCACTATTCCCACTGGTAATGGGCTTTACTGGTCAGCTCCCTCACAAACAGCTTAAACCTTATAGTGCATGTCCCACACTGCACAGAGCACATGAGGCACAGGATGTCTTGTGCCCACTCACTTGGCAAGCCTTTGCAGCACCTGCTCACACTCAAGGCGCTTTCGTTCCAGCTGCTCAGCATAGGGTACTGTCCAAAGTGGGGTCACAACGTCAGCAATTCGTGCTATCAGTGGCTCAATCTCGCCTTCCTTCTGCCTCCTCCTGGCCATGGGGTCAGCCTTGGGCCGAGCTAGGCGCACATTAAGTGGGCGGCCTTTCCAGAGGGCACCATGCAACACTCGCAGGGCTTTGTCCCGCTCAGCAGCGCTGCGGAATGTGACAAAGGCACAGGGTGGTTGCCCGAAGAGTTTGGTTTTGTGGGGCTGCAAGCCAAAGCGACCCAAAAAGCGTCGGACATCGCTGAAGCTGGCATGGCGCGGTAAGTTCTGCAGTTCCAGCTTGAAGATCTCTGAGGTGAACAGATCGTCCCTGATGTAGCTATAGAGCCCTGGTTGACGCTCTGGTTCTACAGAGGCTTCAGGCCCCTCTTTCTCCTGTTCCTCCTGGGCTGCTGGGGCTGTAGGAAGGTTCCCCAGGGCACTGCAGCTATCCTGGCTACTGTCTTCTATGGGCACTGGGTCCTGCGTGGCAACAAACGAGGAGCAGGCTGAGAGCTAGACTCTGGGGCTTAACACCCTTCCCTCACTCCGGGCTCCCCTTCCCGCACCCGACCTCCATTAGTGCACCCTGTACCCAGGGGCTCCACTCCAACACGTCCACCCTCCTGCCACCAACTCCCATTTTCTTCTGACTCTTTTAAAAATCCTATCCCACCTCCTCCCACCCGCACTTCCGCCATCCTCGCAGTTCCCTTTACTTCGTTGTCCATCTTCTCACTCATCATCTGGGCCGTCCGCCACTTAGACTGGGGATCTTCACGAAGGTTGCCTCGGGCCCTATGGCACACAAGGCGCTCTTAAGAGCAGGTGCGACGCGGGGAGGGCACGTCAGGCCTCCGTTCCAAGCAAGATTCGAACCCAAAGTCCTCCGCATGGGGCTAAACCGCCCGCCCGCCAGGGGCCTGCGCCAGGCAATCGCCGCACAGAGCCTCTTCAGTCGGCCAATGTATACCTCCCGAGCTAAGAGTCTCTATGATCATGACTTCCGGTGACGCCACTGCCAGGTTCCGGGTTAGAACCCCTCACCCCCTTTCACTAGGCCAGGGGCACGCCTACGGAGGACGGAAGTGCGCGCGGGGACCGCCGGGAGAGCGCGCTCTCCTGGCTGATGGGCGGGCCGGGCATGCGCTGCGGGCATTTTGGCGGGAAGAGCTGGGCGGGCCGGACAATGGGAGTGTCCGCCTCTTGAGCCAATAAAGCTGCACTGGTTTTGAATCACGGGGCGCGTTTCCCGCCGCCGGGGTCAGGGGTCGGGGTTCGGGTCGCGGGGCGGAGGGAAGAGCGGGCGGGCGGGAGGCGCCGGCGCCAGACGCGGAGGAAAGGAGCAACGAGTAGCCACCTAGAGGCCGCGGAGTCAGCAACGACCGAGCTAGCTGAGCCGCTGCCGCCGCGCCCCCATGGCGGCCGCCAAGGTGCGGCCCGGGGTGGGGACTGGACGGGCGGGCGGGGATCGAGGGGGACTGGAGCCGCTATAGGTGGCCACGTGGGCGGCCCGTGCCTCCGCCACCAACCCCCGTCTGTGATCGGAGTTAAGGCCTGTTGAACTCCGAGTTCGGGAGCGCGGGGCCCAAGGGCTCGAGGCCTGTGGAGTTGGGGCACGTGGGGCCTTGGGGCTCAGGTTCTGGTCGCGGGGGCGGTGGGATGCCCGCGTGACCTTGGTGTGGATCGGAGAACAGCCACGGCCACGCAAGGCTCTCCTCACGCAGGGAATCGAGCGGGCAATTAGTTTCCTCCGGTTCGGCCCACGTTTACGGGCTTCACGCTAGGACTTTACATACATCCCTCCCTAGTGTCGCCCACACATCCCTTCATTCATTCGATCTTTACGTTTCGAGCAGCCACCGGCTTCAGTGACGAAAGCTCGAGTTTCTGGGTGGGAGAGAACGGGTCTTGGATGCGCTGACCCGGAGCGGGGGCGGCTTTGTTGGCTGCTGGTGACTGGTGGGTGCTGGCCGCAACGGAGCCGCAGTGCTGTGAAACGTGTAGCAAAGTTCTTGTATTTACTTTGCCCATCTGAGTTTGATAGCTAGTCTAGGATTTCTTCTGGGTCACGAGTTAGATCTAAAACGTGACAGTTTATGCCCCCAAATTGTCTAAGTTGGGCTAGACTCTTCCGTCTTTTCTTTGTGGAACTTCACTTAGCAAGCTACTAACTGCGTTTTTCAAGCCCGGGTAAGATTGCTGGGGGAGTTGTGAATTGTATGTAAATACTAGCAGTCACATAGCAACTTGTTATCCTTGTAGTAAGAAAGAGCATGGATATTTCAGATTATAGGTTACTTTTTTCTTGAAGAGTAACATTCCTCTTGAGTTCATTGGTGTGGTTTTTGTTCACAGAAGAACGATCAGGCTCAAAGAGATGAAGAAGTTTCTCCCAGGCTATTCTACAAGGAGCTACAGTCTGAACAGATTTCAGACTAGGGGAGGGTTGCTAAAATCTGGAGTCTTGTGTCTTGCTTATGTTGTGATTTTTGTGGAGCTGAACACAAATGCCAATCTTTGCTGTTGGGAAAGGGTATGTGCTTAATTTCCAATTTGGGAGGAGGTCTGTCCTTACATTCCAGATGAATTTGCTAAAATGAGGATGCCTCTGTAAGCACTGCTGAAGGCTAAGTCCACAAGTTAACAATGTTACTTCTTACCTTTTTTCACAGGATACTCATGAGGACCATGATACCTCCACTGAGAATGCAGACGAATCCAACCATGACCCCCAGTTTGAACCAATAGTTTCTCTTCCTGAGCAAGAAATTAAAACGTTAGAGGAAGATGAGGAGGAACTTTTTAAAATGTGAGTAGGTTGATGTTTCCCCAGAAATAAGTATCTTTGGCACAAAGTCAATAAGGCAGTAAAAAAAAAAAAAAAAAAAATGGCTTGATTCCCACCCCCAGTCTTCAATAAAGAAGCAAGTTTTTGCAGGTTATGCATCCTAGGGTGACCCTAATTTATGCTATCCATTTTTTTCAAAGCTTGCAGTGCAGTTTGCCCAGTTCTGATCGCTCTTGAGATATGCAAATGAACACCTTAAACTATATGTTTTCTTTACTTCCTCAAAGCCAGCCAGACTGGGAATGACTTCTGTTAGCCTAACTTAACCAAGGCTCTTCTTTAAGAAAGGGGTATGTGATGACTAACCCATTGGAACTTAATTTGACTAATCTTTGCCAAGTGTGCCTGCTGGCCTTCCACCCACCCTGCCTCCAAGAATTCACAGTACCCTTCCCCTGGTTGAGCAGGGAGTCTTTAACTAGTTGGCAGTTTGAACTGTGTCTCATTCTGTTTTTTGTTGATATAACTGGACGCCATAGATTGGGTCATATGAAAGAATGGAGGTGTATTTAGCTTATTCTGGAGGTTAGGAAGTCCAAGAGCATAATGCCAGCCTTTGAGGGGGGCCTTTTATTACCATTTAAGATGGTAAAGGGTCATGTTGAGACAGAGCCAAGTAGTGGTGTGAGATCTCTTTCTTTTACAAAGGCACTAATGGCATCATGAGCGGCCTCATCCTCTTGATCTCATCCGGTTCTTTATCTCCCAGAAATTCCTACTTCCAAATGCATGAATTTGGGGTTAAAGTTTTATTTTGTGTTTGTTTGAGACAGGATCTTGTAATGTAGTTAGGCTGGCCCCAAAATGCATGGCAAGCCAATCCTGCCTTAGACTCCTGAGTGCTTGCAGTCATCTAGCATGCCTGGTGGGATTAAAATTTCAAATGTATGAATTTTAGGGGCACATTTAAACCATGACAGATGAATTTAGCAATCTGACGCTTATGAGTCACCAACTTAATGTCTTTTCTGCACAAAATAATGCCTGAAATTAAAGAGAAAATGAGTGGTGACTCAGGTATAAAGCCCCCCCACCCCTTCTTTGAGACAGTATCTCACTATGCAATTCAGGCTGGCCTTCAGTTTACTGTGTAGCCCAAACTGGCCTTGAGTTTTTGGCAATTCTCCTGCCTCAACCTCCTGAGTGCTGAGATTTCAGAAGTGCACCACCATCTCTGGCTCAAGGTTCCTTTATAAAAGTTACTCTACATGTGCTACTTGGCACCTTCAGTGAAAAAGTGCGGTGGCAGGTGTGGGTTGGAAGTAGTGCTGGCTATAAACTTTGTGTCTTGGGATGTCCCAGCATCACAGATTTTGACCTGTTGTGTACACTCAGAATTACTGGAAACATTGTTACACATTAGTGAAAATGAGGTTTTTCCCAGGGAAATCCCTTTCCCCTTTGAAGCATATCCAAGATGTCAGGTTATAGTTTGGCTGTTCTGAAAGAAGTAGACTGGAGAGGGAGGCCTGTGCAAGCAAAAAGTGCTGCAGGTGCCTCTGGTCCCAGGTGTTGGCGATACATTTCCCTGAGAATACTGAATCACTAGGTTTCTGTGCCACCTAAAGGATGCTGCATACACACACACACTCTTAAGGATTAGTGGCTCTGCCCTAGGGTGACACAGTATTTGCTTCTGCCATCACTGCACACATGGGGGTGAAAATGTATTCCTACTCGGACAGGAACTCTTGCTATGGCACATGAGGCCAGCTATTTGGGCCCTTGGGCCTCCTATAACAAGTCTTAGGAAGACATTGTCTTCCATGACAGATTGGAGTTTGGACAAATAGAGTGACTTAAGCAGAAGAGGAATGGGTAGGGCTGGGTGTGCAGGGGAAGATGTTGGCCTAGTCTTAAAGTCAAGACTGGTTGGATTCACTGCCAGGTCTAGGTCCTTAGATCTGTGGTGGGAGTGAAGTGCTATTCCTGGGTGGCTACCCAGGGCTTGCCTGCCCAAACAGGCTTCATCTCTCTCCATGTCGGGTTCTGGTGAGAACAGGGACATGTGTTTCACAGTTGAAGGAAGGCCTGAACGTGTGGAGGATGAGTTGTTCACCATGGCTGTTTATTTCATGGAGTGTTCTTGCATGGTGGCTGGGATGGCCAGCCCACTGAAGGTTTCTGTAGTCACTTTGGGCACATATCTCTTTGAGAGGTCAGGTTTCTGTTAGGGGAAATGGATGTATTCCTTTTGGTTGTGAAATAAAGACAGCCTGGAATTTGTTGGGTTGTTGTGCTCGTTTGGGTGATATTTTCCCTAGTATATTTTGAACCTGTAGGAAGTTTGTGCAACATGATATCCCACAGTGCAGAGTTGTGCCATGCATTTAACACATGAAGGACAAGACTTTCTGATGAAATGTTTAAGGATTGCATTCTCCTCTCTGCATTCTAAGCACTCATTTAATCGTTTTTCTCACAGGCGAGCAAAGTTGTTCCGATTTGCTTCAGAGAATGATAGTCCAGAATGGAAGGAACGAGGCACCGGTGATGTCAAGCTCCTGAAGCATAAGGATAAGGGGACCATCCGCCTCCTCATGAGGAGGGACAAGACCCTGAAAATCTGCGCCAACCATTACAGTAGGTTAACTCTGGGATCATGTGTGCCTCATGATGCTATATGTAGAGCATGTTTGTGGTTCTTGTTGAGTTTAAAATAAAGTATGTTTTTCACATGTGCCTCTGAACCACAAGCAAGCCTGTGGTAGAGCTTATAATATGGGTGTAGCCAAACAGTAACAGCAGTGGGTTTTTGTTAATTAGTCTGAGGCTGCTAAGCAGGCCTCTGGTGGGTTCTACATTTGCATGTGCATCTTGCACTATCCCTTAATGCCAAGCCTGTTTTCTGAGCATAATTTATCTGATGGAGTAGAGACTTTTGTCCTGGGTACAGAGGTAATTGCAGGCAGGGACTGGAGTTGAGTGTCCCTTAAGGATGATACAGAAGAGTACATGAGTCTGAAGTGGTATAGTAAAGACCTTAGTGCCACCCTGTACCACAGTTGCCTCTTGCCTCTCCTTGTCTAAGCCTGAAGAACTTCCTAGGGAGTTGGATCTGGTCTGATTGGGTTTCTGGAGTTTCTCTTGAGAGCTCTGGGTGTCTGGGCAGAGCTGCTGGTGTGGTCAGCAGTGCCTGATACCTATTGTGGGCCCTCAGTAGATGGAGAGGTGGTTGTGGGTGGAGGCCAGGTCAAGTAGGATGTGGGAAAGATCAGGAATGGTCATTATGCAAGAACTCTAGTCATAACTGTGTCAGCCTATGGTGAATAAGATCCCTGAACTCTTAGTTTCAGCTATGAATGTTGAGAGTGGCTAGGCGGCACTGACTAGGCACAGGCACTAGGGATACTTCTGGTCTTGGGGAACCTTTCTGGTGAGTTGTCACCTACAGGGGCCATTTGCAGACAGACTTCTTTGGGGGCATCTCCCTGTTGGGTGCTGGGACTTGTCTGCTCAGCTCCCCTTGGGTCTGTAAGAGCTTAGAGGATCAGGATAAGTGTATTTTGGGTCATAGCTGTGTCTCTGACAGTGAAGTATATTGTGGGACATCTGGTGCCTGCTATTTGTGTCCTCAATGCCTAGTGGTCTTTGGACTGAAGGGTTGCGTGGTTGGGCAGCCTGACCATGTGCCCTTGGGATGATGCTCCTACTTCTAAGCTTCTTTCCTTCCACTGCCTCCTGTCTTCCCCTTAGCCAGGTCCCTCGTGGTATCAATGAGTGGACGTAGTCACCTGTTGAGTGTTAGGAAAGGCTGACCTATACCTTGATGACTGACATGGGGCCATGGGAGTGCACAGTCAAAGTTTGGACTAAGGGGCTGGGATTGGGCTTGAGCTGCTTTTCTGGTGGTAGGCTTTATAGACCAAATAATTGAAAAGATGATCGTTCAGAAGACCTTTGCTGAATTTTTTTAAGATCAAGGAACAGGCCAGCCTGTTCTCACATACAGGATGGTTGTGGTTTTAAGTGAATATGGGGTAATTTCAAGGAGTTTTGCATAAAATTCAGACCTCATGGGACTTTATCTAGGTCTGATTCTCTGATCGTACACTGTCTCCGTGTTCCTTAAAGTGGGCCTTTGAGTAAGGGTACTCTGGCTGTAGGGTGGCTCGGCTGGCCTCAGTGGCCCTTACTGTCCTTATAGACTCTCTCTCCCATAGTCACGCCTATGATGGAGCTAAAGCCAAATGCTGGCAGTGACCGAGCCTGGGTCTGGAATACCCATGCTGACTTCGCCGATGAATATCCCAAGCCGGAGCTGCTTGCCATCCGCTTCCTAAATGCTGAGAGTAAGCAAAAGGGGTTGCTGGGAGCCTTCTTGACTGCCTGCCTGTCTGCTTGCTTGTTTAATTGCAAAAAAATTCTTGGGGAAGCTGACAGTGACTGAGGATAGTGTTGCCCTGCTATTGTACCAAGCTGCTGAATAAGTGTCCACTGAGCAGTCTTGGGCCTGATACTTTGTTTGCTGCCCAAATTCCAGTTCCTTTTGGGCATGTGGGCCCATTACAAGGCTGGAAGTTATGATGTTCTTGTATAGTCACCTAGGCACCAATAATCTGCAGAGCCACAAGTCTAGGGTGACTCAGTTGCTCTGGTTTCTTCCCCATCAGGGGTGCCCAGCAGATCTTGGAGGTGTTGGTGTGTGCTGTGGACAGCACCCCATTGGCTGATGATTTGGTGCTGGATGAGCCTTATCCTTGGTCTCTAATACAAGGAGATACCCCACTCCTTGGTTGCCAAATTGTTAGACTGATGGAGGTGGTTTAGCATAGTCATCCATGTCAGGAAGGAGTCAGTAAATGCTCATTTCAGGTGTCAGATGGTTTGGCCCTTCCTTGGATCAGACAGGGCCTTTTCTAAATACTGCCTCTTCAGACTCTCCAGGATATATTCTTTGATGGTCAGGACTCTTAAGTCATTTCTCTTTCCACAGATGCACAAAAATTTAAAACAAAGTTTGAGGAATGCAGAAAAGAAATTGAAGAGAGAGAAAAGAAAGGTGACATGGTGGGGATGGGGTGGGCAGCTTCCTTGCAGACTCACTCTGCACTTGGCTGCAATCTTCAGGCAGGTGCTTTTTCCGTCTGCCAGAGAACCATTCCAGGGGGCTGTGGCAGCCTTGACCTGTCAAGGGGGTAGTGCAGCTTCCTGGGGACATAGAATGCTTCCTGGTAGCCCCCAAGCTGTGCTCATTGTCATTGGCCTCACATCACTGGTCAAGATGACCAGTTGAGTCATGACTCTGGAACCTGTGATGGGTTAAAGGTACATTGAGATGGTCCTCATTTTCTTAGAGGACTCAAGTCTCTTGATTCTCAGATGGTGGCTGCTGTAGCAGGTGACCTTAAGTCATGTCACTGGACCTCCAGGCAGAAGTGGCCAGCAGCCTTTGCTGGTGCCTCTGCTCAGCTGGGAAGAGGGAGTGGAAGTGGATGCTTAGAATACGGGACTCCTGAACTTGGCAAGGGGAGCTTAGTCTAACAGGCTAGACTTTGTTTTTTCTTTTACTTTGCTTATTTGTGCTTTGTTTAGCAGGACTGGGCAAAAATGATAATGCGGAAAAAGTAGCTGAAAAGCTAGAAGCTCTCTCTGTGAAGGAGGAGAACAAGGACCCTGGACAGGAAGCTGAAGAGAAGTCAGAGAAGCAATGAATCCTCTTAACTTCTCTCCTTTTCCTTTCTTTTTCTTTTTTAAAATTTTTCCCTCCCCTTTTTTTTGGTTTTAATTCTGTTTTGTTTCTACAAGGGACTTTATATAAAAAACTGAATTCCAACATTCAGGTCATTTTTTGTTTTTGTTTTTCTAAGTTTTTACCCTATTGAAGATGACTTCAGAAAATCCATTCCCCAGTCATGAAAATGTACTGTGCTAACTTTCTTTTCCATAGTGGAAACACTTATTTATAGTCATCAAAAATAGTAAATAAAAAATGCATTTGAAACCTGGACCAGACAGTAGGACTTCATATATGGGGCTGCATGGTGAGCCTGATATCCTGCTGGCTCCTGGGTGCTCACCTATATGTGCCTTGAGTGCGTGTTGTCTGCAGCAGTGGTAGCTGGTCTCATCACCACAGCTCGAGTTCCTGGAACACTACCTCTCACATTGCCGAGGTTGTGTGCTTACCTTGGCCTTGGACAACCGCTGCTTTAGGCTGTTTTGGGACAGTATATGAACCAATGCCAGGGCTGCCTGGTGAGTTGGACATCTTGGGCTCAGAGCTGAAAGTTGGTGTTTGGGGCTGAGGGGTGCACTGCCTCTGTAAGTCGCTGTTCTGCACTGTGGTGAGGGGAGGTAGGATTTGCATGTGGAACAGGAGGACCAGCGTATAATGGTTTCAGTACAGGAGGTAGAAGCCAGCTGACCAATAATGGTTTTGGTCCATCCTTATGGAGAGAGCAGTTCTTGTGGCCCTTCTGTGGGAGAGCAAGACACCTCAGAGTTGTGGAGGATACTGTGCTTGTTGGGTGCCTTAAGGAAATGCATTGCCGATATTGCAGAAGGGAGGTGAGTAGAGGCCTGAGTACAAACCTCAGTCGTGTTGACCATAGTGTAGGTTAAGTAAGGACACCAGCAGGGGCTATGTAAGCCACCTAGTTTGACACATTTCCAGGTGTGCTTTCTTTTGACAGGTCTTTTAACTTTGCTGGAATCAAGACATGCATTGATGTGTGGCAGTGCCACCTTTCCTTGAAGTAATATTTCTAGTGAATGTCTGAAACCTCAGGTGATACCAAGCCCTGTAAAATGCTAGATTTTCTTACATATCTAAGACAAATTCATTTATTTATTTTTTTGGCGGTACCAAGGATGGAACTCTGAACCTTATACTTGCCAGGCAGGTGTTTATGCTGCTGAGCTATATCCTCGGCCCCTAAGACAAAGTTTATGAATTGGGTTTTGTAAGAAATTAAAAATCTTAATAAAAAGGTTAATTATAACAATACTATAATAGGTGTAGTTTCAAAGTATCTTTAAGTCCATTATAAGACACTGACTGCCACACTGTAACACATACAGCAACTATACTAAAGATACACTTAAATATATTATCATGCTGGATTACAATGTTTTTCTTTTTTTCCTGTTGTTTGTGTCTTTCATGACAGTACTTTGTAAGTGTTTTCACTGTAGTGCAGACTGGCCTCAGCCTCCAGAGTGCTAGGACTACAGGTGTGTGCCACCACACTTGGCTCTTGTTTTGAGTTTTGCTACCTAGTTAAGACTGGCCTTGAATTTGTAATGGCACTCTTGCTTTCAGCCTTCCACATGCTGGGCTTGTGCCACCATGCCCAGCCAATTTTTTATTTTTCCTAATTGAGTTGAAACTTTCACTTTTTCATTAAAGGAAGCTGTTACATCAGAATCACTATCCTGAACTTAACAGCTTTAAGTAAAATGCAAGTAACTTGAAAAGCATCTGCCATAAGAAGCTACAAAGTATCAAGTTAAGCAGGTAGAAGATGCAGCATAGATAACTTGGCCGGAAGGGAGGATTAACGTTTTAGGGGTAAGAGCAAGACTGCAAGATAAAAGAACAGTACATGGCTGGGTGAAATGTGAAATGATCCATACCTATAATTCCAGCAACTTGGGAGTTGGATAAAGGAGTCTTGCAAAGCCCAGGAGCGTGGTCTCAATGGAGTCTAAGCCTCTGTTCTGGGCAGAAGCAAGAGTAAGTCCGAGAATGAGGGCTAATCACCTGGAAAGGTTTGTAACCTGGAGCTGAGGGAATGTGCCCTCTGCCATTATGCCCTGAGACCCACTGCCTGAAGGTCCTGAGTACTGGAACCTATCCACTCTTGTGCTGGGCTTACTGGAATGGGACCACCCTGCAGAACAGAAAGGGCAACGTTATGCCGTTGACTAGTTAACTGCATTAAGATTTCAGCATCTGAGTTTCCTCTATAGAGCCCATAACCCACCCTGAGGACCTGAATTAGGCAAAGATTGCCCTTCAGGTCAAACAACATAGTGGCAATGTGGCAGGGAGGAGGTGGCTGTTGGGTACTACGTCTTGACTATGGAAGAGCCTATACCCAGGGAGGGTGAGAGTGCCCACCAAGAATCCCCACCAAGGGAGGGTTACAGTGGGCCTGGGTTTGGGGGAGGGGCCCAGAACAAGGAACACTTGCTGTGGGAGGTGGTGGAGCTTGATGGAAATCCCCATTCGTGAAAGGTGCTGCTGTTCCCTGGCGGAAACCCGCGCAAGTGCCCTGCTGGCCTGTGCACATCTCAGGCGTCCTTAGATGTCCTCAGACACCGGTCCACCTTAAACAGTGGCGGCCGAAGCGCTGGCGGGTGGGATTTCCCGCAGGATGTGGGCCTGCACCCTCGGCCTGTCAGGTGGAGGCACTGCCGGCGCTCCCAAGGGGCACCCTACCTCTGAGAGGCGCCCCTGTGTCTCACATGGGTGTTGGCTCTCAAGCTTTAATATTTGGCGAAGATTGGGGCAGGGGAGGGGCGGTCCTCTGGCAGAGTTCTGTCTAGCCTAGTGCCCCGAGGGCTGTGAGGTGGACAGAGCAGATAAACAACCCCTGTGCCTCTGCACTGTCACACACACACACACTCGACTCTCGTGACTGTCAGCGGCTGCCGATGAGAGCAGTCCCGCCCCGTCCGGGAATAGCAGGGCGCAAGGGCCTTCAGCCTGCCTCGAGACGACCCAGCAGTGTGTAGGGGAAGAAATGGTGTAAGGAAATGTCTGTGCAAACTGACCCAGGACCAGTCGAACTAGGCCAGCGTCTGCGGGGTCTGGACTCCAGAAGCAGGAGTGACACCGCCCCTCGGCGGTCCCGAAGGTCGAGGGCGCGTGCGTGAGGGCCGCGGGCGGAGCTGCGAGGAGGGGGGCCAGGCGGTCCGGCGCCCCGCCCCCACCCGGCAGCCCAGTCCACCTTAAGGGGCGCGCTGACATCAGCGCGCCGCCGCCGCCGCCCGTGGGGTGGGATTTCCTCCGCCGCCGCCACCGCCGCCGCGGGTCCTGCGTGCGCCCCGCCGCCCGCCCGACCCCGGCCCGACCCCGGCCGGCCCGCCCGCCAGGCCCCGGGGAGGGATGCCGCGGCGCGGCGCCCAGGATGCCCCGCAGCCCCGGGACGCGCCTCAAACCCGCCAAGTATATCCCGGTGGCCACGGCCGCCGCACTACTGGTGGGCTCCAGCACCCTCTTCTTCGTGTTCACGTGAGTCCGGGTGGCAGCCAGGAGTAGGCCTGGCGCAGCTCCGTGGGGAGAAGGGCAGCTGCCGGCAGGCTGGACAGGGTGGGGCAGGAGTGGGGTGGGGCAAGAGGGACGAACTCAGCCCTGGGGAGAAGGGCTGCCGCACAGGGTGCTTGTGTCCCAGAGTACCGAGGACAGGTAAGTCCTGGAGGGCAGTAGTACTGGTTGGGCACTTCTGAGTGTGCCAGCCAATCCCTGGGTGTGGCTACAGCCCTTCCCTCGCACGGGCTCCTGAGGGGACCAGGGCCTCCTAAACCCCTAACTCAGTGGTCAGCCATGGGCCCTTCTTCGGTCCCCTGATCAGCTGCCCACTTCGGTCCAGAACCCAGTTGTTCCTGCGTAGGTGTGGCCCGGCCCAGTTGCTACATGCCTGCCCCACAGTGACTGATGCCCCTGGCTTGGTGAGGGTCCTCTGCCTTCCCTTGGTCTTCTCTAGAAGACCCTGGAGGTCATCACAATTGGAAGGGTCAGGGCAGGTCACACGAGGGACAGATGTCTACACACCAAAGCCTGTGGGGAACACCCAGACCTTCAGGCCAGACTTCCAGTTGCAGGGAGGGTTTGCCCTCACCAGATGGCTCTAGCTTCAACTTCTTCACCTCAGACACAGGTTGGCTCACAACCGGGATTGGCTTGCTGACCTCCCTCCATGGTCCTGGTGTCACTCTGCAGATCCTTCAGCATGAAGGATTGCAGGTTCTAGGCTTCAGTTTGAGAATCTTTCACACTTCACACCCTTCTGTAAGTCTGAGGTCTTGACATGGCCCAGGTTGCCAGGGTCATGGCCACCTGTTTCCAGGTGGAGAAGCTTCAGTGTGTGAGTGAGCGTAGGGTTGGCAGGAGCGGTCTGGTGCCCTTCACCTTCGTAAGCCGGATAGCAGCAGCGTGTGTGGTGAGCCTGAATTGGGTGCCTGTGGAGGCGGGAGAGGCTCTACCTGGAGGCTGGGGCTGGGTGGATGCTGCAGCCTGCCAAGAGATGTTTAAAAAAGGCCTGTGTGGACGGGCTTATTTCTGGCTCTGGAGAGCCTGCATGATCTTGTCACTCAGATGCTGCTGGCTATGGGATAGAGAGGGGCTAGTGGTAGGTGGCTTTAGGAAGCTAGGTCTGAGGGACACATCCCACCACAGCTTAAGGGTTAGGGCTAAGCTCAGTCCAGATCCCCCAGAGATTGGGGTGTGTCTGTCTTAGGTTCTCACTGGTCAAGTGCCACTCAGTGTTGTTTTGTAACTTTAAAACTAAAATATATTCTCTATGGATAATTAGTGAAATGGAAGAGAAAAAAGTTTTAAAGAAAACCAGTCCCCTGCCCTGGGTGGCTCCCTCCCCCATTTCCTCTTGTCCTTAGAGAACTCCTCTGCACCCTGGCATCACCTTTGCTGCACACAGTCTGTTCTGTAGCTGTGCTTGCAGGTCACATGCCCATGATTTCAGAGAGACCATTTATGTTGTTGTATTATAGTTTGATGCAGCACCAGGTATTGGTGGCTGGGACTGCTGCCACTGTGCTTAGGTGCAGCCAATCCAGTCCTGGGTCCCACACTGTTCTTTTGTTGTTTTGAGACAGGGTCTTACTATGGAGTTCAAGTTGGCCTTTAACTCACAATGTAGGCCATGCTGGCCTCAAACTTGAAGCAGTCCTGCTGCCTCAGCCTACCAGATTCTAGGATTATAGGCAAGAGCCACTACACCAAGTGCTCACAATGTTCCTGAAGCTAGGATTTCAGAATCATGGATAGATCTCAGAGCAGCTGGCAGAGGGCAGGCCATGCTTATCGCTTTTGGGAAAGTGGGGTTCTAGGCAGGTCTGGTTGCTGTGCTGGGTGGGTGTCTTTGTCTGAACAAGCCTCTTGCCTGTTCCCTTTCTGCCCCTCCCTTACTGTATGTCTGGGCCCAGGCCCTCTATGCCTCATACAGGGACCCAGGAAGGGGAGTAGCTCCCAACCTGCCCTGTGGGCCCACCCTTGGCACCATTCTGTGTTTGTTCTTCAGAGTATACCAGATCTGAGTGGTCACCACCTTCCTCTCTATACTCAGTGAATGTCAGTTGCCCCCTTCAGGATAGTGGTTCCTGATGTCTTACAGGTTAGAGAGCCTGAGGCCTGGAGAACCAGGCTTAACAGCCTGCTCACCAAGGAGGAAATGGGGCTAACAGGACACTCCAGTGTCTTTGCAGGAGAGGCTTCAGTGGAGGGAGGATACCTGATGTGGGGGTGTACCCTCCCTGAGGAAGAGGTACATGCTGTGAAGCAGGTTCTCTGAAGCTTCTTTCAAGAAGCATTTTGGCAGCCCTGGTGGGGTTTGTGTACCCCTGGGTTCCAAGAGACCTTGCTGTGTATACTAGGCTGGGATGGGTGCTAAGTAAAACAAGTCCGAAGGCTTCAGCCCTCAGCCCTCAGCCATGGCTCTCCTTAGAACTTTGCAAAATGATGGGGACCCAGATGGACTTGAGCCCTCTTCATACTTGAAGCCTCATCCCAGAACAGCAGACTATGGGCCTGGATCTCATGGACAAGGATCTGAGGTAGAAGCTAGTGTGTCCTGCCAGGAAACATCATATGTAACCTGGGGACTCACAACATCCCTGGTCTCCTAAGCCTGTTCCCCATCTGTCAGATGTCATAGATCCAACAGGTGGGTGCAGGTGCTTCAGAGCCTAGTGGCCCTGCCTGGGATGACCAGGATAAAGTGGTTACAGGCCTTTGGGCCCTGGGTACCCCCATGGACCAGTGTCACTCTCAAACTGTTTTAATAAAGAACCTGATTTAAATGAAAACATCTGAGTTAAAATTTTCCATTCCATATTTAGCTGTGGCAGACTTTCTGCCTCTAAGGCCACCCGTTGCCTGGATGATGTGTCCTGCTAGTCCTGGCAGGACTTAGGACCTCCACCTGGGTGGAGCACACAGTAGGGTCTTGTGTCCTGCTCAGGTCCCAGCCACTAAGGAGGTGGGGTTGGAGCAGGAAGAGCACTTGGAATCCCAGAGCAAGGCCTCTCCAAGGTCCTGCCTTGTAAACAGCACAAGTTGATCCAGCTAGGAGGGCATCAGACGGAAGTGATTGGTGCCTGCCTGGCTCACAGAAGGCCAGATGCTCCACCCTGGCCTAGGGCCTGCAGTCTTCCTGTCTTTCTGACACTCCTGAAAGCTCTAGGCTCAAGCCAGGGCCTCCTGAAGCCAGCCAGAGAATGGGTAGCCTGGTGTACACCTCAGGCCTGGGCAGGTGTGGGGAGTTATCCTAGCTGGCACTCTTGCCAACTGGGTCTTGCTCTGAGCTCATGTGTCCTTGAGTGTCCTCATGTATCCTCATGCATCTTTGCATATTCTCAAATGTCCTCTCTGGTCTCCTTGTGTCCTCACACATCCTTGCATGTCTACAAGGGTCCTCATATGTTCTCACATTTACTCTGTCCATAGGGAGATGTGTGAACCCAGAGGTGTAGGGGGGGCAGTAGAGCTAGAGTTAGACAGGACTGGGGGCAGGGGGAGGAGGAGCATGCCTGTGCATGTGTGTTTGTATATGTCCATGTGCATGTTTCTGTGTGTAAACAAATATAGTTATGTCCATGTGGTGGGTGTATCTGCATCCATGCATGTGCACACAAGTGTACATGTCTTTGATGCCTCTGCCCCTGAATGTGTATCTTGCTTGTGTACTTATGCCTATGCATGTGTGCACACATGTATTTGTGTTTTTTTCACCATGTTTTATGTGTGCACATGTGTATATGCATGTGTTCACATGTGCATGGCTATGCATGTACCTATGTGTGTTCTTTGTCTCTTCCTCTGCCTAGCGCATGTGCTTCCTGAGTTCTGAGTCCTTTGTGGGCTCTCATAGGTTGGCTGGTGGGCTTGACCCCCCCCCCCCTTGAGTGGTGTCAAGGCCTGATGACCCTTATGCTAGCACCTGGGCGTGGTCCTGAGCTTAGTTCCATTCTAGGGACTGGAGCTGGTGGGAGGACAGTGGGCTAGGTCAGAGTCACAGAACCCGTACCTCCTTAGACCTTTCTGACACTTAGCCGAGGTCCCTCTAGTCCTTCCCAGACATTTAGGGGGGCAGTACCCACACTGAATAGGTTGCCCAGTGTCTCAGCACAAGTGCAGCCCCAGCAATGCAAATTCCCTATGTGCTGTGTCACTGTATGGTAACTGTCTCACTCAGGGCTGCTGTCTTGCCCTTTTGGCCTGAAGGGAAATCAAGGCTTAAGGAGGTCAGAGTAGTATAGTACTGCCTGTTGGAGTTTGGTCAGCATGAGGTTCAGGTGAACACACCCTGAGACTAACCAAGTGAGGGTGAGGATACAGAGCTCAGACACAGAATGGCCCCAAAATTTCTGATCTTCCTCTCCCTGCCTACAAAATGGGAGGATAGCTGGTGTCCCACTCCTTCCAGTAAGATGTGCCATACAGGCCAGGCCTTGGATGCAAGAATGGAGCCTGTGTCTGATCTCCCCACATGTCCTCCTGCCCTGGCATGACATCCCACACTTCTAGCATCTGCATCTGTGTATCCATCCATCCCATTTGCAACCTGCCTTGGCATGCACCTTCCTTTCCCCACAGGTGGCTCTACAGACAACACGAGGATCTAATACTCTGTTCTCATGGTCTTAAGATTCTGAATTTTTAACAAGGAGTCCATATTTCACTTTGCCCAGGTCATGTAGCCAACCCTTTCTGGAGATACTATAGGGAGGGTTCTCATATCACCTAGGATGGGTCTCCATCCTTGCTAGGCTGTGGACTCCAAGGTTTCCCATCTTTTCCTGGAAGGCTGGAGCAGTTCACTTGGGGCATATTTGTCTTGTACTGGTCAAGCCCCTCTCCACTGGCTTTTGGGACTGTATTCCCCATCCCACCCTGCCAGGCTGACTGTGCCTGAGAGACCCACAGTTGCCTTGCTGAATGGTGTTAGATTAGAGGTCACAGGCCTTTTGAATGCCATCGTATGCCAGGCAGGGGTGGGGAACATAAAAGGAAGGCATGTGGTAGGTAAATGCTCCAAGCCACCAGGAAATCGGTAATGGAGAAAGGTCTTCCAGGCAGAGGGACCATTATGGCCGTGGCCCAAGCCCTCACTGCATCCTCACTAGGCTGTGGAAAAGAGGAAGGGGTAATTCATGGCTCTCGGCCCCACAGAGGGTACTGCCGTGGGAAGCAGAATCTTTAAATAGCCTCTTGCTTTCCACTAAAAATAGTTCTGCTGCCATGGAGGTGGTTGCCTGGGTGGCAGGGCTGGCTCCTGGCCAAGGCAGGCGGGGGTGCACCGTGTGGCCAGCGTGCGTTGAGGTGGCACAGGGCCATGGACTCCTCTGGCCCTGCTGTTGATGACCATCTTTTCAACCCACCCGGTCATGGCTCCCATGAGGAACCCCCACTGGCCAACCACACAGAGGACCTGAGTGCTGGGAGGGGAGTGAACCCCTGGCATGCCCCCGCACATGTCACAGCAGCTAGGTGCAAGGAAAGATGGAACTGAGTGGGTCTGCTCAAGGTCCCCATTTCAAGGTCAGGGCTGGGCAACTGGAGGTTGATGGGTCTCCATAGAGGGGATTCTGGTCAGATCCCATGAGGGTGGAGGCAGGTGTGCATCAGGGACATGTACAAGACAGGACCCTTCTAAGAAGGCTGTGGAAGTTAGCCAGGAGTCCTGGAAGGCTTCCCGGAAGAGGGGGTGGGCAGCCTTGGAGCCAAGTGCTGGAGTCAGGAGGTGATGAGGGCCTTGTGCTTTTCCAGTGTCTTCAAGTATTCTGTGCTGCCATCTGGAAAGCAAGGTGGCAGACAAACTAAAAGGAAGGGACTGCCTGGGCAGGGCTGTACCCTTCAGGGAAGAGCAGGAGATATTCCCCATGCATTTACATCCAGGCTTGGGGCTTCACACCCTAGGCACTAGATCTTCCTGGTAAGAGAACTCTGCCAGGCTGAAGACAAGTCTGGTTGAGGTCTGGGGTGACCTCAGCTGCCCAGGTGGGTTACTGGCCTCAATCTGTCACAGCACATGGGTTTAGTAGGCTTATTTACTATATGCCCTTTCCCCTGCCAAGCCAGGGCAGGAGAGTCTGGTGAAGTTGTGGCTGGGGTAGAAATACATATATGGTTTAGCTTTGGGTCACTCTTCCTATAGTGACCCCAGGCTGATGAGTATCTATCTGTCAGTCTCTATCTGTGTGTCTGTCCCCCCACCCCTGTGTTGGTATCGAGAATTAAGCTAAGGTCCTTGCATTGGCCAGGCAGATCCTGTGCCACTGAGCTGCACTAGTTTGTAGCCTAGGCTGGCCTTTTACTCACAACAATCCTCATGCTTCATCCTCCTGAATGCTGGGACTCGGCATTTCCTGCCACTCCTGATGGGCCTCTGCTGAGCCTCAGCTTCCCCACCGTGAATTGTGTTCTCCAGCTGTCCTGGAGGTGGTGGAGGTCAGAACTGGCATGCAGGGAACAATGGGGTGAGGGATTGATTGCCCCAGGAGGCCCATAGCAACCTCTCAAACCCTGCTGTTGGCTTGGCAGGACCAGCCTGTACACATATAGCTACATTTCTTTCTGCTGTACCCTGCTTCCCCCACCAGAAACTCCCCAGATCCAACTCCTTGCCTGGTTATTTATTGCAGGTGCCCATGGTTGACAAGAGCTGTGTCCCCAGCTGTTCCTGTCTACAATGGCATCATTTTCCTCTTTGTCCTGGCCAATTTCAGCATGGCCACCTTTATGGACCCTGGTGTCTTCCCCAGAGGTAGGGCCCTGTGGTGGGGCAGTTCATTTGCTCTTCACTAGCGCATGAGTGGCTGACTTTGGAGAGACTTGAGGGCTCCCAGTCAGTGGGTTGAGCAGATTGGGAGGGGCTCCTCCTGTTAGGGTAGTCACCTTCCTGTCCCTTCACCACTTCACCTGGGTCCTGATCTGCAGCGGACGAGGACGAAGACAAAGAGGACGACTTCCGGGCCCCACTGTACAAGAACGTAGATGTGCGGGGCATCCAGGTCCGCATGAAGTGGTGTGCCACATGCCACTTCTACCGCCCACCACGCTGCTCACACTGCAGCGTCTGCGACAACTGCGTAGAGGTGACTGCCCCACTTCTCTGTGTCCCCACTAACCAGGCCCCATACCCAGTTCCATTCATCGTGTGTCTGACATGCTGCCTCTGCTCAGGACTTTGACCACCACTGCCCCTGGGTCAACAACTGCATTGGACGCCGCAACTACCGCTACTTCTTCCTATTCTTGCTGTCTCTCAGTGCACACATGGTGGGCGTTGTGGCCTTTGGCCTGGTTTATGTGCTGAACCATGCTGAGGGACTAGGAGCTGCCCACACCACCATCACGTATCCTTTATCCCAAAAAAACACATGTACTACAGGGGTCAATGAGGCTCAAGTGGGTGGTCAGTTGCCTGGGGATTCCAATGGGTGAGTCACCATCTCTATTTTTTTTTTTTTTTTTTTTTTTTGGTATCAGACATTGAACTCAGGACCCTGCACTTGCCAGGCAAGCGCTTGTTCTACTGAGCTATCTCCCCGGCCCTAGTCACCATCTCTAGATGGGCAGAGGGGATATACCTGTCCTCAGGTACCTGCTATGCAATGGGATCTGTCTGTCCTCACCTGTAGCCATTGGCCTTAACGGGCCAGCATGGCTGTCATGTGTGTGGCTGGCCTCTTCTTCATTCCTGTCATCGGCCTTACTGGTTTCCATGTGGTGCTGGTCACTCGAGGGCGCACCACCAATGAGCAGGTGCAGACCTTGGGGGAGGGCCTGCAGAGTCCTCGGGTGAGGTGGCTTGTGCCATTGCACGATCTCCACTGTGGAAGCTGTTACCACCAGGGACTTAGCCAGGAAATTCTGCAGCTCCCTGTGGGAGGGGGGTTACCTGGGTTATATACTCCCCTGTGCTGACTGCCCGCTCTGCCTCCCACAAAGACCACTTTAAGAGGAACCTCAGCAGCCCTTGTCTGTCCCCTTGCCTTCCCTAGCCTGGACCCTGGGTGGCTAGGCTGGCTGAGGGTCCCATGTTCACAGGTGACTGGGAAGTTCCGTGGGGGCGTGAACCCCTTCACCAGAGGCTGCTATGGGAACGTGGAGCATGTGCTGTGCAGCCCCCTGGCACCCCGGTGAGGCCCGGCCTGGACAGGGGTTAAAGGCACCTGTGGGGTGGGCAGCCTCAAACCCTCAGCCCAGACCCTCTCTGTTCTTGTCAGGTGGGGCTGGTCTTGCCCTTAGTGTATATTCTCAGCTGGGATGCCTGGCTGCTGACCCCTGTGCCCTGGTGCAGGTATGTGGTGGAACCTCCCCGGCTGGCACTCTCCGTGAGCCTGAAGCCACCCTTCCTTCGGCCTGAGCTCCTGGAGCATGCTGCACCACTCAAGGTCAAGCTTAGCGACAATGGGCTGAAGGCAGGCCTTGGCCGCAGCAAGGTGGGGGTCTGGGCTGAAAAGGAGAAGGGATCTGAATCAGAACCGTGGAGGAGGGAAGCAGGCAGGTTAGAGGGACCAGAAAAGGTGGAAGGGGAAGAACAGGGCTAATTCTGGGGTAGGATCCCAGGGTTCTAGACAGGGATCCTCAGTTAAGTCCCACCTCCCCCTGTGCCCCTCCCCACTGACCCTGATCCTCCCAGTCCAAAGGTAGTCTGGATAGGCTGAATGAGAAGCCGCTGGATCTGGGACCCCCACTGCCTCCAAAGATGGAGGCCAGCAGCTTTGGAAGTGACCTGAAGACTCCAAGACCTGGCAGTGCTGGTGAGATGGAGGCAGCCAAGCTGGGGGAGGGCCTGGTCTGACCTTTATCTGACCCCAGTGTGACAGTGGCTCTTCTTCCCAGAGAGTTCCCTGTCAGTACAGAGGACCAGCCCTCCGACACCTGCCATGTACAAATTCCGACCAGCCTTTCCCACAGGTCCAAAGGCACCCTTTTGTGGGCCTAGCGAGCAGGTAAGGAGGCCAGGCCTACTCCGAGAGGCCCTACCCACCTGACCTTTCCCTTCTCTGAGAGGGCTGTTCCTTGGCCACATCAGTGCCCATAGGACCCCACCCTGTGAGCACCCTGACTTGAGGTTCATTGGAATGGGGCAGGGTGAGGTGTCCTGAGAGGGGCTGATACTGAACCCAACTGGGCATTTCTGTCCCTTGTTTGGCATTGTCCATAGGGCAGGTGGGTGGCTGCCCCCAGGAGCAGTGTGTCAGTATGCCTGGAATTCCCCATTAGTCACTCTGTGAGACCCACGGGAAGCCTTCTGAAGAATTGAGATTTGTTTGAGAAAGCACATTTATTTCCCTGAGTTAAATTGCTCTGCTGTCTGTCACTGTAGAGCAGCTGGCACACTGGACAGCTTACACAATGGGCTGCCTTCTCTCCTTGAGGATCACCAAGGGCAGGGCCTGTAAATCCAGATGTGCTTCACTGCCAGCAATCATTTTTCTGAATCTATGTCTAACTCCTGCAGTTGGTCACTGGGTGGTATCATGCATCTTGGCCTCCTTGGCCAAGAGTCCAGTCCTGGTGGATATGGTACCCTGCCCCACAGGCAGAGGGTCATCTGCTGCCCTCTCTGGATCACTTTCCCAAGACTGATCATAATCCCACAGTATATTTAGTCTGAATCCTGGTTACATTTACCCTCATGTCCTTTGGGATTTGAGGGTTTTGTGGCTTTTCTGCACCCCAGCCATCTGCCTCAGTCACAGAGCCTAGAAGAGACCCATCTTCCCTGTGTCTGAGGCTGCTCTGAGCCAGTGTCTCCTGGCTGGGTAGACTCTGTGGGCAAAACCTTGTATCTGTAACAGCCAGCTCTGCCTTGAGCCAGAGAGCCCCCATTGCCTTTGGGCCCAGAGTCAGTGTGGACATGGTGTAGCCCACGTGGTACCTCCTGGGGATTGTGATAATGGCAGGTTTCATACTTGCCATGGGAGGTAGCTTCTGGGATCATTGTACTGGCCCACCTCTACTCATCCACAGTGGGCATGAGCGTGAGAGCTGTGGTCAGGCATGAGGAATATCTCAAGCCACGTATTAGGCACACCTGGGACTAGGGATGTATCACCAGAGTGCTGGCTTCTACATGGTCTGGTGGTAGTAGGTGCGTAATGGCTAGTTCTCTCTTCCCCTACAGGTCACCGTGTCAGGTCCTGACTCCTTGACTCTGGCAGATGACAGCACCCACAGCCTAGACTTTGTGTCTGAGCCCAGCTTGGACCTCCCTGACCATGGCCCAGGTGGCCTGCACTCACCCTACCCACCATCCCCACCGCTTAGTGCCACCGATGCCTTCTCAGGTGCTTTGCGCTCCCTGAGCCTCAAAGCTGCCAGCCGGCGGGCTGGGGACCATGTGGCCCTTCAGCCCCTGCGGTCAGAGGGTGGCCCCCCCACTCCCCATCGAAGCCTCTTTGCCCCCCATGCTCTACCCAACCGAAATGGCAGTTTGTCCTATGACAGCCTGCTTAACCCTGGCTCACCCAGCAGCCACGCGTGTCCAGCGCACCCCTCAGTTGGTGTAGCCAGCTACCACTCACCCTACTTGCATCCTGGTGTAGGGGGTGACCCGCCACGGCCCCCACCCCGCAGCTTCAGTCCTGTGTTGGGCCCCCGGCCTCGGGAGCCCTCACCTGTACGCTATGACAACCTGTCTCGGACCATCATGGCCTCCATTCAGGAGCGCAAGGATAGGGAGGAGCGAGAGCGGCTGCTGCGCTCCCAGGCTGACTCACTGTTCGGTGACTCTGGCGTCTATGACGCACCTAGCTCCTACAGCTTGCAGCAGACCAGCATGTTGTCTGACAGCAGCCGAGGCCCCATGCTGCGTTACGGCTCCAGAGACGACCTCGTGGCTGGGCCTGGCTTTGGTGGTGCCCGCAACCCTGCCCTACAGACATCCCTGTCCTCACTGAGCAGCTCTGTGAGCCGGGCACCACGGACATCCTCGTCCTCCCTGCAGGCAGACCAAGCTAGCAGCAGTGCCCCAGGGCCCCGGCCAGGCAGCGGCTCACACAGGTCACCTGCTCGCCAAGCCCTCCCCTCTCCACCTGGCACTCCCCACTCGCCCTCCTATGTGGGCCCTAAAGCTGTCGCCTTCATCCACACGGACCTCCCAGAACGGCCGCCCTCACTGGCTGTACAGAGGTGGGTGCTGGTTGTATGGGTGGGTTTCCTATACAGGGTATTGTCCAGGTTCCTTGGGGACCCTCTTGGCCTGGTGTTCTCTGTGGGGGCTGTGGGGGACCAGGCAGGAAGGGTGGGTTTCATCTTGCCTCAAAGATCCCTTAGTCAGTTGCCTTATATGAAGCTGGTCCAACTCTGAAGATTCTCCTGGGTACCTCCATATCTGTGTGAGGAGGGCAGAAGGGCAAGTACAACACCACACTGTCTCAGCTGGCACAGACCCATCACACAGAAAAGCCTGGAGATAACTTCCCCTGGAAGTTATGCCAAACCACAGCTTGGGTCTCTGTGGGGTCATGAGCTCTCTTCCTGGGTCTGCTTGGGACTCTCCTTGGGCCTCCCTTGATGTATCCCAAGAGGCTAAGGCTGAGTATGGACATCATATCGCAGCACAGCAAGCTATCCAGCTTCCACTTAAAGAAACCAAGTCTTCCCAGTGATTTGTTAACTGAGGCTGTCTTGCAGGGCCAGGTTGAGCACTGTGTGGGACAAGCCCTCACGCTGGGCAGCTTGTGGCACCATCCTGACACTATCTTATCCAGACCCCCACTCGAGCAAAGGCTTGTTTCCTATTGGCAGATGAGGCCCTGGAGGAGAACCCTGACCAGACCCCTGGGCCTCAGGGAGGCTGGGGAGTGTAGCTTGGCCTTGAACACTGCTTCCCCCCACCCCCCATACTACTGGAGCCTGGCTGGTTTGTTAGGGTTCAAGAGGTACTTATGAGGCAGGCAACAAAAGTTGGGAAAGAGAGGGCTTTTGTACACAGGGTTGTTTAAGCAGCAAGGTCTGGCCAGCACTTGTTGGGCCAAAGGACAGGAAAGAAGCCCCTCATTCTAAGAGGGGGCAGGGAGGAGCCAGACAGTATTACTACCAGGCTTTGATACCTAGGATACCAGGACAGGGTAGGGTAAGGCTTAGGGCTCAGTTTAATGACCATTTGGCCAGCCCATTCTCTGGCTAGTGCTAGCTGGGAAAGATCGAGGGACCCAAGGTGTCTGATATCTATCTTGTGACAATACAACCAGGGTCTGGGACATGGGTGCAGTCCACGTCTATGTGTCCTGTCACACCACCGTCCCATGTTCACTGTGTACTTGTGTATATGTGCTTGTTTTAATGCAGGGACCACCCTCAGCTGAAGACCCCCCCAAGTAAGCTTAACGGGCAGTCCCCAGGCGTGCCTTGGTTGGGGCCTGCTGCTGGCCCCCAAGGGCCCTCCGCCAGCCCTGCCCGGCACACGCTGGTTAAGAAGGTGTCCGGCGTGGGTGGGACAACGTACGAGATCTCGGTGTGAGAACTGACTACCACCTGTCTGCCATGACGCCACAGGGACCAGGACCCCATGGTGGTTCCCCCTAGCCCCACCAACTTCTCTGCCCCAGGGAGAGGCCACCGCCCAAGCCTGGTGTGGACGCATCAGCAAGAGAGCCACGCCTCCACAAGCTTATCCCAGTGCCCTATACCAGTCTGTCCACTCGTCTCACCAGGAAGTTGGGTCTTAGGGCAAAGCTCGGCTGAGGGTTGCAAGGGTGTGGGCCTGTATGTCTGCCCCTTGTGAGGGGGACCCAGATTGTTTCCCCCATTGGCCAATCTCAACCTCACCACCCTGTCACCCTCATCCCTATAGGCCAGTCTCCAGCAATCCTACTGGCCTGCCCACTCCCCTTATACATGGGTCACTGTGGCCCTGAGATGAACAGAGGTGGGGCCCTGCCCTCCTAGCTGCCCCTAACACGTTGCCTTTCCCCAACTGGCTGGCAGCTTGCAGCTTGTCAAGGCTGATGCTTCTGCAGCCCTGGCCTGCTCTGGGTTGTGCTGAATGGGTGGACGGACAGATAGGCACCTGTGGTGGGGTCCCAGCTCCGTGTATCCCATCTTGCCTGGCCTGCAGGCTTGTGTCCCATGTCTGTGTGCTGTGCTGCCGTGCCACGTCCAATGTGTTTGCTCGGCTACCACTGTCACTTTCATTGAAGCCTTAACTTCTGCTTTGTGCTCTTGGGGTTGGAGGGTGTGGAAGCAGGCATGTAGACCAAACACCACCCCAGGAGCCAGTGAAACCTGGAGCCCTATCCCCAGCCCTCAGGCCCTCCCTGCCAAACTGGAGAATCCACACCCCAAGGCATATGAAGTCCCCGGCCCTGGCCTGGCCAGTGCCATGTGGAAAGCACATTGGAGAGAGAGGTCAGTGCTTCCCCTGGCATTAGGGACCTGAGAGTAAGCACATGGCAACGTCTGCTTGCATTGTGTCTGTTTTATGTTTTTATATCTACATCTATATATAATTTTATTAAAAAAAGAAAAAGTCATTCTGATCCTTTCCTTGGCGAAGCCAGGGCTGTGCGTACAGGGTACCTCGGGAGATCTGCGGTATTAGGAGGGGTGGCTGGCTGTGATAGGGCAGAATGTCCTTTAGGGTATTTGAAGGCAAGTCTGGGGGCTGGTGATGGGTCTTTGGCTGGGAAGTATGTTTCCGCACCCCAGTGTAGCACTTTAAGATGCCAACTAGGTATGTGGGGAAAGGCTAAAGCTGGACCTACCCCAAGGACTCGGGGAAGATAGAGTGGAGGGAGTGCATGACTCCCTGCTGGTTGGGGTCTTCTAGGAGTCACTGTATTTTCTGGAAGTCACTCTTGTGTGACATGTTATGCTGGTATTGGGGAGTGCCAGGAATCCATGACACTTTGGGGCTAGGCCTGGGCCAGGCTGTGGGGGTGGGAGCTCAGAGACTCTGAGGGAGGTACCTGGAGCTTTGGATACTGCAGCTTTGCCCCATGCTGACCTCCACTTTTCTGCTTTTCTCTTTGGATGCCGTGGCCCACAGGGGGCGAATAGGCACCTGTAGCCGCGCCTGGGGGCAGCGTGGCCAACCCAGGGGGACCCCCAGCCTGCACCTGTGCCACCTTGGCCTCCCTGAGGACCGCCCACCGCTGCGGGCCCCCTGGAGCTCAGCCTCTGGGGCACCCCCACGCGGGACCATGTGCCGCCTGCACTCAGCTGCATCCAGTCTTTTCCCAAGCCTCTCGGGGCCCTAGCCAGTTGCCAAGTGGGCAGCTCTGAGGCCCTGCATAACCCTACTGGGGACCCAGGGAGCCAGGCTGCCAGGAGCCTGGGGCAGATTGGGTATGGGCCGAGGGTCCCCTCTACCAGCCATGTTCTGATTGACTCCAGCCTGCCAGGGCCCATGACCCTGTTCCAGGTGACCTCAGGAAGCCCCCCACCTGCTGCAGGGGGTGGAAACCCCACTGGGACCAGCACGACCTTCACCCCAGCTTCCCTGCCCCACCAAGCACTTTAGATTTAAGCCACTTACTCTCGGGACCGGCCTCTGTGGGTTGGGCTGGGGTGGGGGTCTCAGGTTGCTCCTGCCGTCACTGCACTCTCCCTACCCTACTCCCAGCACAGGAACAGATGCCTTAACCTGGAGCCACCAGCCTTGTGGGCCATGGGCCTCAGCTCATCTGGCTGAGCCCCTTACCCTACCCACCCATGGGGTTCCTATCCACAGCTCTTCTCTGGCCCCACCTGGGCTGTCTACATCCAGGGATGATGCCCCTGGGTACTTGAGGGCCCTGAGGCCCACAGCCCTGCAGTATCCCAGCCGCTAGGCCTGAAAGCCCCTTGGGGCAGAGCAGGATGGAGCTCTGCCAGCCCTCTTCCTGCTTAGGGTCCTGTCCCAGGGTCCATCCTGGGTAATAGGTGTCTCCCATTTTGGGACAAGAGAGCCACAAAGCTATTCTCTGTTGTTCTGAGATATCCCCTCTGCCAATCGAATTCCCCAAAATAAAAATTTTTGGTGTTTACCTCCATGGCTCTGTCCAACAATGTGGTCCCCTTGTCTGAGCCTTGGGCAGTGCCAGGAGGCTAGGCTGGATAGGGACCCTGGGTTGAAGAGGGGACAGAAGCCCTGAGGATGATGACAGGGTGAGAGTATTCAGTAGATTGAAGACTTTGGTGAACTGAAAATGAAGGACTCCTGGTCTTTTTGGGCTAATGCCTCTTAGAGAAGATCTTCCTGACACTCTCATCTCAGAGCCCTCAGGAGAGGCTGCCCAGAGTGGCCAGATGAGTGTGGGGAAGGGGAGTCAGCACTGGTGCTGGGGGTCAGGCAGGGGCCCCACCCTGAGACACCTCTCTTTGCCAGACTGACGGGGCGCCTTGGAAGCATCAAAACATTTGCCGCCATGTTGGTTTCCTTGCAAACAAGTTCACACACCAAACATGTCATGACTATATGTCCAGCCACAGGCCCAGCCCTCAGGACAGACCCGCCTCCACCCTTCACAGCTCCTGGTGGGGATGGTGCTTGGCGGTGCCATGGGCAGGAGCCGGCAGGGCCACTGGACACCTGGGACAGCGCCGGCAGCCTGACCTCCTCCTCGCTGGGGCTACTGGGCCTCCGGCCTAGAAGGGCAGGAAGTCATCCACTTCGAGACGCAGGAAGGGGCCCAGTAGAGCCCGGAGCTTCCAAACGGTGGCTCGGCTCAGCAGGGGCGGCACCAACCCCTCAAAGGGCGCGGGGTCCACCACGTACACGTAGGCAGCAGTGCAGGCCAGCAGGGTGCCCAGCAGCAGCCTCAGGGCCAGCAGCCTGTGGGCGGTGGTGGTCAGGGGGAGGGGCCACTGTGGGGATGATCCCGGAAAATGGGCTCTGCCCGAAAAGTGACCTACCAGAGCTGGCCCTTGAAGCCCTTGGAACATCCCAGCTGTAGCCTCCCTTTCTGTTGGGGAGGGGATGGTGTCAGGGCCTGTGCTGAGGGCTGTGGCAAAGGGTAGGGGGCCTCAGCTATGGGGTCTCCCCAGCTGTGACCCAACCCCGCCCCTCCATAGGAACTATTTTCTGTGGTGACTCTGGTCAGGAGTGGGAGGGTTCCTGCCCTGGGGCCCACCCACAGCAGGGAGGGTGTTGGGGTAGGAGACGCACTGCCACGCATGCCATCTGCTGCTCCTTCCTGGCCTGGCTGCGGCATTGGGCCCGCTCCCTGTGGTGGGGAGTGGAGCATATCAGGACTGTGTGCCCACCCCTGCTTCATACCACCCCATACTGTGGAACTATAAGGTCAGAGATTGGTCCTTCCCATCCTGATGTGGCTCAGCCAGGCTGTGGGCCCCCACGTCACCCCAGAATCTCCAGCTGAATGTCCTCCATTTGGTCCAGCACACCCCGAATGTCCTTCTTCAGGTTCTGGAGGACAGAGAAGGTAAGTTGGGCACTCAGCCCCAGCCATAATGCCACCTTCTGGGTTTCTGTCCTCCAGCCTTCCATAACTCCTCCACTCATCCTCATGAGTGTCACCTTTGGGGACCTACCAAGAGACCAGTGGCCTGGTTGTTCAGGGCCATGTGTACTTCTGCCACACCATCCCACACCTAGCAGTGGAGAAGGTGGGGTCATTCCCAAGGAGTGGACCAACGGAGAGTCCCCTTCCCCTCCTGGCCTGGGCTCACTGGGCACCTCTGTGATGGCCATCTTCTTCCTCTCAAAAGACAGTCTTATCTGTTTCAGCTCGTTCTAGATGAGGAAGGGGCACAGCGTGGGCTTGGGTAGCTCCTCCTTGGGCCCAGCCCCTGGCCCTGCAGGCCCACCTGGGATTGCTGTACGAAGGCCTCCTCCGCCTGGCACAGCTCGCGCTGCAGCAGCTGCACAGGAGCCCTCTCCTCCGGGGGCCTGGTGCTGGCTGAATCGGGGGACTGCCGGAAAGCCCCAGGTCAGCAGGAGCTGAGGCCTGAGGCCTGCAGTCATGGGGCAGAGGTGAGACTGTGCAGAGTTACAGGGCTGCAGCTGGCACTTACCCAGGCCAGGGCTGAGCAGCTGGAGTGCTCAGGACATAGAGGCAGTAACTGCTGCCCTGGCCCCAGCATTGCCCCCAGCTGCTCGCGGAGGTCCTGATTCTGCCTTTTCTGGGATTCGAGATAGAGATGGGGTCACCTGTCTTGACCACTTCTCAGGCAGGAAACTGGGGTGGTGGGCTGGGGCTGAGGCTTTGCGAGCAGAGGCCTGGGCAGTGGGGAGCAGCTTGAAACCTCCAGCTGGCACAGCTGCACTCACCAGGCTGTGATTCTCCCGCACCAGCTGGAGAAAGGATGGTTTTGCAGACCCCAGCCACCCTCTCTGGAGCTGGGGGGGGGGGGTACTGCCCTGGGTGCAACTGAGGCCCCTCCTCCTGGGGGCAGGGTGGGACAGGGGCAGAGTCTAGGCCCTGAACTGGGGGAAGCCCCCTGCCTGGGTGGCCCTTGCTCTGACCCTGGGTGGAGGGGCCAGCCCCACCCCATCCCCACCTCTGTTTCTCCTGGTCTTGGCCCCCCTGGCTCTCTTGCTCTCTGCTGCTGCATCTCCTCTTCTTCGCTGGACAGAAAGGAGGCCTTGCCTCCCACCCTAGGCCCCCCACCCTTTGGCCCTGGGGCTGAGAAAGTCCTCGAAGACTCCAGTGAGTGAGTGGATGGCAGAGGGACCAGGCAGGGCCACCTTACAAATCCCTGGCAGGGCTGATCAAGGCATCCTCCATGGCTGCTCGAAGCTGGGGCTGGGGGACACTGGGAGTGAGAGTGGCCACAGGGTCCCAGTGTCTTTGGCCCGTCCATCCCTCCCTATAACCCCTTCTGACCCCAGGTCCAGGCTCTGGCCTGGCTGACCTGCCCCCCTCTTACTGAGGGTGCTTTGGTGTCATGCTAGTTCACAGGTCTACCCCAGGGACAGTCACAAAGGCTCATGTGCAGCTAAGGAGGTCACAATGGGCCAGAGCTGGCATAGGAACCAAGTGGGGGCCCCTCCCATCATCATAGCTCTGTCCTCATGGCCCCCCGAGTCCCTGATGCCATGTCATCCTTCTCAGTTTGCCCTGTCTGTGGAATAACACCCTTAGTGTGTATCTTTGGTAGTGAGTAGCTCAGGAAACCAAGTGCTGACAGAAATAGCCGTCAGTCTCACAGGGCCCAGGGGCCGGGCCCCTCTTCCACATGTCCCAATTGGCTCCTGCCGCCTGAAGGCAGTGACAAGCCCAGTGAGATCCCAGAGAATCTGTCCCTAGGGCCAGCCAAGTCACCAACCACCTACGTCAGAGCCCTGAATTAAATTGTTGTTTTTGCCTCTAAGTTTTGAAGTGGTTTGCCACATGGAAATAATTTTAAAGTTTTTATTATAATACAACACATTGGTATTAATCCCTTTCCAAATACTCCTCCTCATTTCTTGTCATTTTCTCAATCATTTCTGGAACTTCTGTGAATGTCTTTAGTTGCACTTTTGTGGGTGCCTTAGTCCTGAACTGACTCAAAATATTTACCTCATGGTCTTTTTTTTTTTGGACTGGGAATGAGACTGAGAACCTTGCACTTACCAGGCAGGTGCTGTGCCACTGAGCTATATCACTGTCCCTTCATAGTCAGTTTTGACTTTGGGGAAGAGCCAGAAGTTGCTGGGTGCCAGATTGGGTGAATAAGGTATACGAAGACACACTGTGATGTTTTTATGTGGCTGTCTTTCTATTAGATGGCTCTCGGCAGCCCCATTTGCCATAGCTTTGATCACACATTGTAAAGATTCACAAGGAGGATTTCCAGAACTGCTTCAGAAAGTGGCCAGAGCTGTGGTAAGTGCATTCACAGTGGGGGGATAGCTTGAGAAGGATGAACGGGCATGTGCCTCTTGCTCTAGTGAATTTTTAAAAATTTAAATATCCACTATATTTTGATCACACTTTGTATGTGTGTATGTACACGTATGTGCATATGTGCCTGTGGGTGTGTGTATGACATAGCCTATTGCTTCTAGGTTCATGATGAATAAAACAACACAAAATTAAATCGAGCACAAGAGAAAATGAGGTAATCAAGAGGCTCAATAAACAGATGTTTGAAGGCTGCTGGTGTAACACAGCATACTGTTTTATAGTAAACTTTTTTTTTTAAATTAGAAGTCACATACCTAACACAACAGAAGTGTAGTATAGGGAATGACACCCCAGTGCTATCGTCATTTATTATCCTTGTGCATTATTCTGGGCGGCACCTGATGCATGTGCTGGACTTCAGTGCAGTGGGTCTGCTCACACCTGTGTCATAAACACATGAGAAATGTGTTATGCTGTGATGTCCTGATGCCTGCGACATCATCGGTCAATGGGAAATTTCAACACTGTTATCATCTTTTGTTTTTCCTCACTTTTAGGGTTGGGGATTGAAGCCAGGGCCAAGTGTAGGACAGGCAAAGCACTCTACCAATGAGCTATACCCACCTCTCCTCATTATAATCTTGTTGGACTACTGTTCTGCAGTGTGTCCTGTTGTTGACTGAAATGTCATTATTCAGTGCGTAACAGTGTATCTATGCTTTCTAAAAGTGTACTTTGAATTTCAGCAGTCATATTTCTAATTGCTGAGCTGTGTCCTCCATCCCTAAAGTGCTTCCTGTTCTGCTCTCATTCTGTCCTATCTGGTCTTGTTCAGAGATACAGTGGGTTGGGGCAAGGAAGAGTAGTGGCCTTGGCACGTACATTGTTCCTCCCAGGTCTCCTAGGTGCCCAGATGTTCAGTGACCCATAATAATGATGATGATAGTGGTGGTCATGGAAATGAGCTGCTGGGTAAGCTCTTCAGGCCCCATTTCAGGTGTTCAGGTTGAGCTGTGGTCACCAAGTGTCTATGAGGACATGTCCAGGGCACCCTGGATGTACTGCCTCCTCCTGTTACCTCCCTTCTTCACAGGGGAGCCCCGCATTCCTGGTTGCCCTGTCTCTCATCATGCTATGCTCTTTCTGGAAGGTTGTCTGCTGTTTCAGAGCCAGTTCTTAACATGCCCCTTCCCCAAAGCCTACTCCACCCTCTCCATGGTCCTTGCCATGTGGCTTTGAGCTGGATGTTCAGTGAGATAGGATCTTTCTGAAGAGAAAGCAGCCCTGTATCTGTAGTGGGTGTTCTGGGTGGGAGTGGGAAAAGGGTTCTAGGATTTTTACCTAGCAGAGAAGCATTGACCAGATGCTGGAGATGCTGGTCATCCTGGTAGAAAATGTGGCTGTCCAGAATGTGGTGGGGGAGAGCTGTGGTCCCTGTTGCTAGGCAGCATACTTCCCTGGACGCCAGTTGCTATGGCAGTTGCTTCCTGCTCGTGTTGCCATGACACCCAGATGGCCTTGGGAAGCCTGGAGTGGTGAGGAGGGGCTATCCTAGTCTCCCTTGCCTCTCCTTGGCTTGTGTCCAGGGGATGCTCAGGACGAAGAAGAGAAGAGGCTGGGATTTACCACTGGTGTGAACTCAGCACTATCTGCCAAACTCTGGGCATGGGCTGGAGCACTCCTGCTCTCCTCACTGTGGCCTTGAAGCTCAGTGTCTCTACTTCTTTATTTTTATTTTATTTTACATGTATTTAGTACAGGGTCTAAAGGTCTCACTATACAGATCAGACTCATAGTGATCCTTCTGTTTTCAGGTTCCCAAGCGCTGGGATTACAGGCACGTGCCATCATGCCCAGTCTTCTCCCTCTTCTGAGAAGTGAAGAGCCGCTGCATGCCTCTTCTGTTCAAACTCTCAGAGCTTCTATGCATGGAGGCTCAAGGTGTCAGCAGAACCTGGAGAAATGCCCTGAGTCAAGGTCCATGGGACTCTGAAGATATCATGGGCCTCTTAGGTGCCCCGAGACTTACATGGGTCCACTGGGGCTAGATGAGGGATGGGGTAGCCTGTAGCGAACACTGCATCCCCCAGAGCCAGAGGCAGGGCTGCTGGTCCTCTGCTCCCAGCAAGTGTACATAGGCCAATGAGTGACTCTCCCTGTCTTCTCCAGCCTGTGGAGAGCAGAACAGGGTGGAGGCTGAGTCTTGCCATTGCAGTATGGCCCAGAGGGTGTAGGGTAGGTTTGTGCCTGTGGGATCCTCCTAGCGATTCCCCTTTCAGAGGCTGCGGCTCAGGGAGAGGAAGGCACAGCCCATGGGTGCTCTATCCCCAGTGAGGCTGCATGGCTTCAGGACACAGGTGGTGGCAGACCATTTGTCTGTCATCCAGGTGAAGCTCTGGACACTTGCTGCTCACATTTTTTATTTAAGAGTCAGAGAGATAATAAGAATGTCAAGAAAAATCCTCTCATGGGCACCATGGCCTAATAAATTACCAAAGCTCAGGATATGAGGGCTCCAAGGAGAGACAGCATGCCGATGGGTCATGGTCCCCGTCGACCAGGGACACTGTGGGTGAAGTGATGTGTCTGCCCTTGCTTGGACCCAGAAGACTCCTTACGCTGTCCCATGATCCCTAAACAGTAGGCTCAAACCCCATTTATTTCTGCTTTTTTTCTTCCTTTTGTGTTTCTTTTCTTCCTTCCTTTCTTCCTTCCTTCCTTCCTTCCTTCCTTCCTTCCTTCCTTCCTTTCTCTTCCCCTACCTCTCATTTTTTAAAGTCAGTACTGATAATTAAACTCAGGGCCTTTGTACTGAGCTATATATCCAGCTTTTATTTTATTTTGAGACAGGGTATTGCTAAGTTGTTAGGTTGCCCAGGCTAGACTTAAATTTACAATTCTCTAGAGTGTCTGGGATTACACAGGTATATGCTACTGTGCCTGGCTTAATGCTGATTTTCTATCCCTGCTTAACTGGCTGACATTGCCCAGGAGGAAAGCATGGCTGGAGGGCTTGATGGTCAAGTGTATCTTACTGGAGCCAGACTCTACCTTGCCCAGCTCCTGGTCGTGAGCTCCCGAGGCCTGTCTCTGAACCCTAATATCAGGCTCCTGGATTGTATAGAGGCTGCAGGGAAGATAATTGGCCATTTCCAGGGCTCAAAAGCTGACCTTGCATTCCCTTTACTGGGACGTCCTCTACCTGCTGCTGAAGGTGGGAAAAGGAGTAGGCTGCAGTTCTCCAATATACCACTAGATGGAGCTACAACCCTTCAGACCAGATGCAGTTCTGGGACCCACTCTCCAGGGCAGGCACCACAGGGAAGGGGAAGCCCGAGGTTGGTTTACATCAGCTGAATCTTCTAGAATATCGGGGCCTGTGCTGAGAAAGAAGCCCCCTCCTCACTTGATTCTGTAGCTCCAGGGAGAGGCAGGGCAGGGGTTGGCACTGTCAAGGATGTCTTTCTCCACTGTTGACTCTAAATATCCTGGGGCTAAACTTGGCATTGTCCAGGAGCCCCTTGCCTGCCATTATCTGGTCCCAGGTTACCCCTCCTGTCAATGGGACCATGGGAACAGACCTGCCCAATGTCACCATGGTTTGACCAGTGTGTGGGAGTCATTGGGGCTGCTCTTTGTGAGAAGCCAGACATGGAGCAGAGAGAAAGCTGTGCCCAGGGTCAATGCAAGCCTGGGTAGGTTGGACCCTCTGGGAGGTCAGTGGTTGGGAGGCTGGATGTTAGGATCACCTGGAAGGCTGGGAGGGCTGTAGAAGGTGGGAGCCCTCAAGGCAGAGTGGAGGAAGCCTTGGTCCAGTTGGGGTACTATGACTATTATGGAATGGCTGCAGGGTGCCTGAGGCTGTCTCTGCCCTACTTCCTTCTTATCTCAAGGGCCTGGAGGTGACCACATTAAATGCTCCCTTTCAGGTGGGGATAGGACCTTGGGGAAGCCCCCAGAGCCCAGCACTCACCTGTTCCCCTTCTGCCCAGGCTCTGGCCCACCATGACCTCTGGTCTCTGGGCACAGAAGACTTGGCCTTGCCTGAGGCCTTCACACCCCTGGGCAGCTCCATCCACCCTGGCCTCTGGAGCCAGCCCAGGGATCTGGGCCAAATCCTGGTGGAGTGGGGTTCCAGGGGACAAGATGGAGCTGGGGACCAGCAGCTTGGGGTCTGAGTGGGCTGTCCAGACTCTGGGCAGTGGGTGCGGTCCAGATGCTGGAGGGTGGAGCAAGAGCTGGACCTGAGAAGGGGCTGGGAGCCTGCAGCTGGGGGAAGGTCTCTGGGTGGAGCCTGACTCCACCTTGTCCCTAGGCTGCCATCCCTGGCACTGCTTGGAGCCTGGTGTGAGGCCTATTGTAGGTCTTGCTTGTCTAGTTTGGGAGGCTGGCTAGAAAGTAGACAAAAGCCACACTCTGCCTCATACTGCGGGTGTCTGGCTCCCCTGAGGGTGGAAACTCCCATAGAGCTTTCAGGTGAACTCTGGGACATCAGAGCTATGAATAAGGGGATCTCAAGAAATAAGGGGTGAGCAGAAGGGTATAGGGAAAGTGCCTCTTCTTTGTGTTTGCCTGCACTGTGATCCTCCCCAGGCTGCCCCACACCAACCCTGCTAGCCATGTCCACCAGAGGGCGCTGTCCAGAGGGCTCTCCCAAGGAGAAGGTCTGTCCTGAGCGTAGGTTCTGGCTCCTGAAGCCCCTAGCTAGTTTTCCTTAACCCTAAGTGCATCCAACACCCGAGCTGGAGGTCCCTTCTTTGGGCTTCACATCCCTGGGGAAAAGGTCCTCTGTCTCATGGGCAGCACCCCTCTGCCCCAGGGGGATGATGGCAGCAAGGCCTTTCTCTCCTGAGCAGTCTTGCACCTGGGTCCCCTGTTTGAAGTCGGTCACACTTGCTGCACACACATCCATCAGTCTGAAGGTTTTAGGCTCCTGACTCCCAAACAGTCCCCACCTGAGTCAGCAGGCAACTGCCACCATCCAGCTCACCAGTTAACCAGTTTGTGAAGTTACAGACCATTCACCGGCTCTCTATCTCGAAGCTCCCATGGGTGGGTGTAGCCAGAAGGGCCCTGTGAAGCAGAGCTGCTCTCTGGCCCTGGCCCTGGTGGTGCCTCCATCCCTGTTCTCCTCAGAGCTGCTCAGCTGCCTGACCTTGAGGGAACCTGTGGAATCCCCCAGGTAGTGGTGGCCAGCTCTGTTGGTCCACAGGAAGGGAAGGGGCAGCTCTTCCTTGTGTTTCATGGGTTTCACATCACCCTTCCTGCCTGTGTCCCTCCTGCTCTACCTTCCTCTGGCTCCCTGGCTCACATTCCCAGAAAGCTGTCTGCCTGCTGGCTGGGACCTCAGGCCTGGCTTCCTGGGGAGCCTGACCTAGGACCATTTTCCTGCTCACTCGTGCAGTGCACTCAGCCAGCCAAGGAACCAGGCACCGTCAGCTTGCCCATTATGCCCCCTGGCTGGTGACTGCCACTCCAGCCAGTGGCATCTGCTCAGGGCCATGAGAGGAGTCACTGGACGCCTCCTCCAGAACCATTCTTCCTAAGACCCTCTGTCGATGATAAAGGGCAACATCAATCCCGCGCTGATCCACTGTGAGAGAGCTAGCCTTACAAGGGAGACGTTTAATTTATCTCAGGAACTGGGCGCAAGTTATAAAAATGGTAATTTCTTGGAGATTCAATTACGTGTTTTCATTGTTACCCTTGGTAATCAAGGAAACGATTTTAAAAGATAGGCTGTGAGATGATAGCAATCTTGGGGGAAGGATCAGGCTAGCTAGATGGTTTGAGGAGAAGGAAAAGGACAGGTGAGTGGGGCTGGGCTGCCCTGGGGTTCTTTTCCTTCAACCCCATGCCTTAGTTATCCAACCTGCAGATGGGCCTATCTCTGAGGTAGGCCCTGCTCATAACAGTCTGCACTTTGGAGAGCCAGTGATGAAGGGAGACTCCACTCTGGCCCCCATGGCTGTGGGGAATGGGCCTGTCCTTACAGCTTCCCTGCCCAGCACCTAAGGTCTGTATCACTCATCTGCTGCCTGGAGAACAGCTGAGAGCTCCTCGTGGGGCTTGGACCTGATTTTTTTCCCCCAAGGATGTCTTGGCTCTAAATAACATCTCCAGGATTAACAGTGCTGGCAGCCAGCAGCACCAGGTGATTGGAAAAAGGGTTTTATGGCCCCAAGGGTGAAATTGAACTTGCATCCAATGTGTAGTTCCAAGATGGGATTTTCCTTCCTGGCAAATGCAGCACGGTTCACACTAATTATAAGGGTAGTTCCTGGTCACGTATCAGCAGGGTGGATAATCTTCTGGGTCACAGGGTCGAGCCTGGACAGCCTGGAGAGGTCAAGACTAGGTCACCCTAGGAAGCCCTAGTCTCAGCAGACTCTGAAGTGGCTCTGCAGCTGTCGGCTTTGTCCCATCCCAGGCAAGGCAAGGGGAGAGGAAGGACAGGTGAGCTGGTCTCACTGGGCCTCAGCAGGGAGGAGGCTCCAGGCTGCGGGGAGGATGCCTAGCACCTTCCATGGGGACCCATAGGACTCTCCCCTGCGAGAGGGGCCTGGCCCGCCCTGTAGCCAGGTGTACCCAAGCTGGGCTAGACCTCCCTTCAAAGCCCTGTACCCCAGTCTTCTGGATGCCTTGACTTGCATTCCTGAAGTACAGGCCTGAAGCACCCTGTCCTGCCTCTACCCTCTTGGCTGGACCTTTAAGCCTCAGGGTTCTTCCTTGGCAGACCAGAGGGATGTGGGGACAAGGTGCTCAGGAGAACACCTGGGCTGGGTTGGGATCCAGTGAGGGAAAATACAACCCTGTTCTCTATACACACAAATAGGTTATCATAAGGTGGAGGGAAGCAGCTGGCCATAGGCTCACAGAAACATCAGGTTTGTCTGGGGTCACACCTGTCGTGGGAACAATAGAAGGAGGCCTGGAGAGAGTCTGTCGGGGTGGGGCGCACTGTCAAGGAATGCAGAAACTAGTCAGCCCAGAGCTAATAGGACCTGCAAAATGGCCCCATCTGCCACCAGTGAAGCTGACAGGAGGGAAGGTGCCCGGCATCCTGAAAGAGGACTTTTCCCAGAGTAATTACCTTCGATTCACTTGTAGTAAATACTAGGCTATTTTTCCCTTTCCAATAATTGTACTTATTTATTTTTAACTAAGATTAAATGTTCTCTGTGAGCTCAAGATATACTGACTACCTCGTCAGCCTCGGTCAAAGTGCTCCTCTTCTTGCCTCTGGAGTCAGCCTACCAGGTAGGGAAGGGCCCAGCTCCTGAGGGGCAAAGAAGTTGCCTGTCCTGGAATCCTAGGGCTGGGAGAATCAGGTCTCCTTATTGCTGCTGTCATCATGAGCATGAGTGTTACCACCACCGCGATCACTATTAGTATCATTACCATTATCACTACCACCCCCTCCACTACTGCCAGCTCCATTACGCCACCATTGCCACTGCTGTCACAGCACCATGTTGACAAGCCCACAGTAGGTTCCAGGCCCACTGTGGGTTGGCACTTGCTCTGACACAAGAGTCATTGTACTGGTCTGATTGCAAGTGAGGAGGCAGTTGCAGTCTCATGTGGCAGTTTGTGGGGGTGGACACTGTGGACTAGGAACAGGAGTAGACTAGCGAAGCCCATGGATGCTCTCCCTAGTGCCTTGTTCTGTCCCAGCATCAGCCCAAGCCCTGCCATTGACCAAGTTGGGCTGAGGAGACAGCAAAGAGTAGGGCGCTTTTCCTGTCGACCCACGCTAGAGAGTAGCCACCCTGACCCCTAAAGGCTGCTGGGGAAGTAGCCAGATATACCCTGGGCCTTACCCACAAAGAGCTTGTCATTTGTGAGTCTACTGTGCAAGTTTCCTGCCCCAAGACTCAGTTTGCTCATCTGTGAGATGGGAGTAATTCAGTGCTCATGCCAGTAGGCCATGAGGGATGTATCAAGATGCCCACAGAGGGCCACGAAAGGGGTGTTAGTGGATGTGGTCAACAGGGTGGCCTTGCCAGGTCATCTCACCGAGAACAGTAGGAAGTAGGGACCCACAGTGCATTTAGGCAACTGTAGTCATATAGCATCACCCTACATAGTCTGTTATGCCATGCTCTGGGCTCCCCAGTTCCAGTCAGGTACTCACATGCTGTCCTAACCAGGAAAGTAGCCTGTGCACACACAGCAGAATGACTCCTGGCAGCTTCTCCTCAGCTACGAGACCCTTTGCAGTCTCGCAGGCATAATCCTCCCAGCATGCCTTGGTGCCAGGGCCCTAGCCTTGGGCCTCCAGGAGGCTGAGGGTCAGCTTTCTCTGGCAGGGGGTGGGTACAGCATGGAAGCTGAGGAATGGGCCTCATTTAGGGCCTGGCAAAAGGGGTTTGGACAGAGGGTTCAGCCACTCAGGCTCACTCAAATTCCTGATCCTGGGCCAAGCAGAGTATTGTAGGGGAGCTGTCTGCCACAAACAGGTAGGGAGAGAATATATGGAGGTGCACTGGATCTCACTTGTGTTGGGGAAATATTATTAACAATTAAAAATCTTAAATCTCGGTGACATTCCCAATGGCCAGATAATTAATATAAGAGCAGATAATAATTATTCAATGATTAATAACTGCACTTAATAGTTTTCTGAGTAATTATAATAAAGAGAAAGTTAAATGAAAGCCCATCAAAGTTGCTGATGCCCTGCAGAGTGTGGGCACCTTGACGCTGGCGGGTGGCCATGACACTTGGCCACACTTGCTCCTCATGCTGAACGCCATACACAGAGTGAAGGCCTGGCATCCATGTCCAGAAAGGTAGTGTTTCTTCCCAGATTGGGCCAGGTGGATACGACCCGTCTCTCTCCTTGCCTCACTTGACTTTTGTTGCAGCCCTGTGCATAGCATAGTCTGTTGCCCAGGCGCTCTGTTTTATTCCTACTTGTGCCCCAAATCTCAGAGCTAATGGATTGGGAAATCCTTTGCCCCATGGACTGGTTCCTGGCCCTTCTACTAACCCAGTCTCTCTGGTCGTTGAGTGTACCCCTCTGCCATCATCATCATATTTGCCTTACCATGCTCCTGGGATCTGATTTAGGGCTCTTTCACCTGCCAGTTCTCACTAAAGTGAGAGTGGTAGCTTGGTACTGCCCTAATTCTCTAGGCTTGGAGCCTCATGTATTTATCCAGGTGAGCCTTTTCTACAAGGAAGGGAAGGAAGAGTGTGATTCCAGACTGAGGAGGCCTGGCACTCTCCTCCAAGTCTATAACTCTTCCAGCCCTGATAAGTGCCTTGGAAGTGACCAAGAGGCCAGGTGGTAGCAGGTGCAAGAGACCTCCTGCCCCAACAGTAGTCACTTTGTCCCCACTTGCCTGGCCCGACTCCCAGCTGGAACTACCATGCACCTTTTCCCTTCTTCTCCAAGTACAGCCATCCTGAGTAGCCCATCCTCAGAGCACCTTGTTCCCTATCTGAGGCAGGTGCTGTCCTTGACAGCCTGCCATGAGGTCCAGAGTGGACCATCTAGCTCTTGCCACAGAGGACAAGGGACCAGGTTTTGCACCTCAAGGGTACTGGGTACTGATGCATGAAGGCCCAGAGGGGAGAATGTGAGCATGAATTTGAAGAGCTGACTGATTGTCCTGGGGCCTGGGCTCTGTGGTGCTCTCAGGAGCTGATCCAGGGCAGCTCCTTTCATTGGTTCTCACTGAAGTGTGAGCAGGGCACACCCCACAGGCTATGGGTTTATCCTTGCAACAGCACTGACACTGAGACAGGAAAGCAGATGAGGCCTAAATCAGCCAAGTGTCCCATAAGATTTTGTTAACTGTTTCAAAGAGAGAGAGAGAGAGAGAGAGAGAGAGAGAGAGAGAGAGAGAGACCAAGACAGAGACAGAGACAGAGAGAGATCTCAGTATAGGGAGCTGGCACCTTCTTACACTGGTGAGGGCTCAGAGTGCCTCTGCTGCAGCCACCACTCCCAGCTCAGAAAATCAGCAGGAAACTCCAGTAAGGAGGGCTGGCCTGTCTAGGACTATTTCTTCCCTCATTCAAAGACTACCTGTCACTGCACTGGTGACTGGGGGAGCAGGAAGGGGTGGGGGATGGTGCACTAGGCAGTGCTTGTGGGTTTTGTGAGTTTAAAAATTTTCAACATACAATACTAAGAAGGGGACCAGGGAGATAGCTCAGCAGACTGAGCACCTGCTGAGGCAAGTGCAGGGACCAGGGTTCGATCCCCAGCACCACATGCTGCGCTGGCCCCGCCCCCAGTGCCTGAGCTGGCCACTAAGACCAGGTGTGGTGGTGCACACCTGTAATCCCAGGCCTGGGGAGGCTGCAAACAGGAGGATATGAGTCTAAGCTTCATAGTGAGATCCTGTAACAAATACATAACAAAAAAATTAAATAAAAAATTAAGAAAGAAACACAGCTGGAGAAATAAAGGGCCCAGGCTGGTGGCTCTTGGGAAGGGCCTCCCTGTCCCTGGCACAGGCCAGGCAGCTGTGTTATAGTCCCAGCCTGCCCAGCTTTCCCACTTTGTAGAGAACTACTCTTTATTCCTCTGTTTCATTATGCACTCAAATGGGTAAACTAAGGCCTTAGAGGGTCAGGCCTGCCTAAAGTTTTGAAGGCCAGTTGGAGGTCGCTAGGGGTATGGTCCCTGCCCCCCCACTCCCTGTCCAGACTCCCTCAGGCCAGGGTCACTGTGCCAGAGTCCCTCAGCTGGATTTCCTCATTAGCCCTGTCACAGATCTGTCTGGGGTCAGAGGCTCAGAGGCCATTAGTGGATGACTGGAGCCTGGGTGCTCATTAAGGCTTCTCCAGGGGGACCATCATCCAGCCCACAGCCCACCTGCCTCGTGTGCGCAGTAAACATCCTTCCCTCACAAGTACCTAGTGCCCTTGGGCCTGACCTAACCCACCTTCCCCCTTTGTCCTCACCCTGCCCCCATCACTGCTTCATAGCACAAGGCTCCCTACACGCCCACTAGCTTCTATTCCTTGAGTCCTGGGATGCCACCATAGATAAGGATGAGGACAGAAACAGGGGACTCCTGCTCAGTTCAGAAGGCCCTGTTCCATTTCTGCTCTGCAATTGGGGATGTCGACTACCATCCCGCCTCAGTCTCTCCGTCTGTAGAGTGGATCTGAAGATGAGGTGAGGCAGGCTCTTGGCACTGGGCCAGTCCAGCTAGCAGTTTCCTTCCCTTGCAGTGACCAGGCCATTAGGTTGGCACAGAGACAGAGCCTGGGGGCCATGATGTAAGACATGGAGACATTTAGTGTGTCCAGAGTGAACCCCATTCAGTGCCTTACCTCCCATAGCGCCTGTAGGTCATGCGGGTCCACATCTACCTCAGAGCCAGCAGTAGAAGCAGGAGTGGGGTGGGGTCAGTGGCCTTTCAGGCACCCAGTTCAGGTAGCAAGTGAGACAGTGCTGGGGGATCCAGGGCCGTGATGTCAATCATCTTTGGGCTCCTTGTCTGAGCTTGGATACCCCTGAAGTTGTTGCTGCTTAAGCACCCCAACTCTGGCAGGCCTTCCCCCTTAGCCCTCAGGGACTGGGATGAGACAGTGATTTAGTGGTCTTCCTAGTTAGGCTTCCTCATTAATAATGCATTCCCGATAACGACCTTCTCTCCTCTGTGTCATTAACTGTCCTCTGCTTGGTGGATGGTGGGAGGCCACTGGCTGCCTAGGCTAGGTGGGGGGAGGGGCATTTGGGTGTGAAGCAGGGTTGCCCACTTGGGGTCAGGGCCAGTCCAAGGTGCCCAGTGCCTGAGAGCATCATGGGAAGCTCAGGGGCTGGTTAGGGCAGTTGCCCAACAAGCAGCCATGGGGTGAGGCTGGGGACCAGCAGTGACGCCACCATGTCCGCCTTGTCTTGGGGCCCACAACCTTGGGGAGCACAGCTCCAGAGATGATGATAGACCAGATTTGGTCATAAGGAAACTTGGACAACAAGTTCACAGTAATCCTGCAAGGTGACAGAAGAAAATAACCTGGCAGTTGTCCAGATGCTTCCCAGGAAATTGAGGTCAGGAGGGGGCACCAACCCTATTCAAGGTCCAGGTGGGAGGAGTGGGGCTTGGCGAGGAGCCTTTCTTCCATCCTTTGGGCTCCTTAGAGCCTGACCCATTCCTGGGTCTCACATCTGCCACTCCTACCTGTGGGTCCCTGCCCCATGGGCAGAACATCCAACTCGATCTGCGGCAGAGGAAGAGTAGTCCAGGGGTAGCATGTTGGGGGGCCAAGGCTATACCTGAGGCTGCCCAGGTGTTCTCCCTGGGCCCTCATCAAGTGGCAACAATCCTATTCCCACCACCCTTCTGCAGCTGCCAGAGAGGATCCCTCTGTTGGGCACTGCTACAAAACTTCTAAGACTTAATTAAAATCAATCTCCAATTACTCAAATGCCATTGATTCCAGCCTCCACTGATGGGGAAAATATGATGATCATTGTGGGAAACATCAATGTTACAGTATTGAATGTTCACCTCGGGCAGGCCAGAACCCACCAAGTCCTGAAGTCCTGACTTCGAGGCCACACAGCTCTTGCTTGGAGTCCACGTCCAGGGTCTGTTGATGAAGGCTCTTGAGGTCAAAGGGTGGCTCCTCCAGAGTCTGTGAGCTGTCCCCTCCCAGCTGAGCCCCAGAGGCTTCACAGAAATTGCCTAACCCTGTCCCTGAAAGCTGCAGGGCAGCCTAATGGTCTGTTTGAAGTACATGTCTCAGGGCAGACTGGAGTAGATGCCCCCTGGAGACCACTCACCACTATCATGTGGCTGAGGTCTTTTTGATATTGCAGTGGGGATCTCTGCCTGGTAAGTCCATGTCCTTTTTGCGGGGAGAGTACCAGAAATTGGACTCTTGCACCTTCCAGGCAGGTGCTGGGACCCAGGGCTCTTGCCCACTCAGCTTCAGGGTGAGGGACTACAAAAAGGAGGGTTTCTGTGGCTGTTGTAAATTCTCTTCACTCACAGGGGATTTGAGGCCTGGACTCAGTCCATGGGCCCACTGGGTAACAGGTGTTGGCATCTTGGTGCATGAGGTGGCCCCTCCGGTCAGATTTCCTGAGTTACAACCTTAGCTGAGGACACATCCACAGAGATAGAACTTCTGAAGGAAGGTGATGACTGTGTATAGGGACTGGGGAAAGTGCCTTAGGTCAGAGCATCAGAATCCCGGGTCAGCACAGAGCTTGGGCCAAGGGTGACAAGGCTTTGAGATCCCAAGGGCAGGCCCAAGGTAGAGGAAAATGCTGAGACAGTTAATCTGGGGGAAGATTATCTGAGGGCCATAATTTAGGTTTTTGCTTTTCCTTTGAAAAAGAAATATAAAGCCTTCAACTCACCTTAAAATTTTAAAAAACTCACATGAAGCATCTCCCATAAATGCAACAAATACTAAAACCTTATGTGATTTGTGCTTCTGGCCTGGGAAGGACAAGGGCCCAGCAGGACGGAGAGGAGTGAAAGAAGAGGCGGTGTGGGTGGAGAAGGCAGAGGGTGAGGCTGATGTGGCACCTGTCGGCTTTGGGGTTCCTGTCTTGTCTCCTGTGACCCCTGCCTTTGCCTGCTGTGCCCAGCTGCCCCTGGGTGTGAGCCCCAGTGCCCACAGGTGGGCAGACAGAATCTGACCTCTGCAGTTGAGAGGGGAACACAAGAGAGTGCCCAGCTCAGTCTAGGGGCGCCAGGCCCTGTGCTGTGACAGGGAGCAGGTGAGGATACCAGGTTCCAGGTAGCCTCTGGGGTGCGCCGTGAACTCAGACACTTGGGTATCCAGGTTCACAGTAGTGGCAGCAGGCAGCCGTACATGAGGAGCCTGGCTTCCTCTTTACTCCTGAACACCAATCCTTCCACTCAGGGCCGGCACGATATGCTGAGTCTTTTGTTACTTTAATTAATGCCTAGCTTCCCGATGCCTAATTAAACCAGAATTGCTCCATGTCCAATAGCCGAGTGTCCCATTAGATACAAGTTAATGCAACTGTCGCATTGGCAGTGAAATGAGGCTGTCGTGTCCCCAAGGAGGGAATGGTGTTCACACAGAGGACAGAGGAGGGTGCAGGCGGAAGGGCTGAGTCTGCTCCTGAAGGCCTTGGCCGGCTCACCCTCCTTGAGGATACAACCTTCCCTGGGTCTCTGGCTGAGGACCTGAGCCTGAAGGGGCGCTCCTTTGGTCCGTGAGCCAACAGCCTGGTTGCTGTTCTGGCTACATAGAAAGCTCATGTCAACCTAAGAAAAGTTGGGAAATGCAGACAAATTAGAAGATAGTAAGGATCCTCTACCCCAGAAATGCGTTGTCCTTCTGTAGGCCTTTCTTGGAGGTCCATAGAAGCCAGTGGGTGCTCCTTGTGCCCTTAGCATGAGGCTGGGGCAGGGCCCAGATTGTGAGGAGCTGCACCCACCAAGCTTTGGTAGTTCTCAAGGTGTCACCCCAGGCCTGTGCTCTTACCCTGATAGCCCACTGATTGGGACAACCTCCAGGGAGTGCTCTACCAATAGTCAACGGGACTGTGCCCTTGGGCTTGTGGCTCCAGGGCCTTGGTTCAACCCCCCAGAGGCTGTGGGTGGGGTGAGGCAGGGGTGAGTGAATGAACATAGGGAAAACCTTTCTCCCGGCCCAAGAGGCTGCCCAAGAGCCCCATCTCTGCCTGGTCTGTCTGCTCTGGATGGTGTGGTAAGCTCCTCACAGGGGCCAGTGAGTCCAGCTCTCTCCTTCATGGGCTGTTGGGCCCAGTTCTCTCTCTCCCATCTATTCACTGTCCAGGTCCCCCTTGTCAAGGCTGGGTTACATCCACCTTAGCCCCTTTGCACCCGTGTCCAGCCTGGCTTCCACAGAGGGTGGGTGACTGTGTTTTTGGAGACAGTGGTGGGTCCCTCACCTCCCCATTGTCCCTGGAGTGATGCATGGCCTCTTGCTTATCTGTAGGGGACAAGGGCCACCCCTCCTATGTGTCCCTTAGTGAGGATATGGCTGAAGCCCCCACTGTGGGCAGGGCTCTGCTCTGTAATCTTATTCATGGGAGGTCACAGTGCACCATCAGCATTGCACCAGCTGCCCTGCTCTGAGGCTCTGTGGCCCACAGCGCTATGTCTTCATCCAGGACTCATGTGTTCCCTCCTTGCATAGTGGGACTCAACACACCCTGACCTCCAGGTGACTTCCTTGAGTACTGAGAGAGCAGGGCCCAACTGGGCAAAGGGTTGGAGATCAGCCACCTCTCCTGTGAAGTGGCCCAAGCAGGTCTTGTCTCACTGTGAGACAGAGGTACTTAGTATAGACAGCAGAGGTCTATACCTGAGGGCCTGCTTGGGGGCAGGGGGTATGTGGTCCCAGCCATGGCTAAGACTATGGCCCTTACTCTGACATTCACAAGCTGGGTGACCTTGATTTGCATGGGTTTTTATCTCTGAATCAATGGGGTGGGACAAAGGGAAACTGTCCTGGCCCAGAGGATGAGTCCATGCTGGGTCTGAGCAGGTCGAAGAGGCTGACAGGAGGAAAGATCCTGTGTGAAGCACAATGCACTTTAGCACCACCTTGGGAAGGGTACCCAACTCTGCTGTACCTCTTTGGAGGCCTGTCTGTGGCTTGCTGAATACCTTGTTCACCTCAGGATGAAGGTGGGAAGAGGATTTTGATCACCTGTCAGGGGCCAGAAAATAAAATCCAGAGGTTATGCTCCTGTCCACATAGAGCACTTTAGCTGACCTGACCATATTCGGGGCAAGTTGAACCTGTAGGCTCCTGGCTCAGATTGGAGTGGCTTCTGCTCCTTTGCCCCCTCCTCTGCCCTCTGTGCTGAGGTTGCCCTATAGGATTCCTTGGGGCCTCTAAAAGTGGTTGCCTGTCCCTTGGTCCACTGCGATATGGGGTCTTCCTCCCTTCATGCACTAGGCTTCGGATAGCACTGCCCATAGGCAAGGAGGTGAAACTGCTGCATCAAGGCCTTCAGAGCCTGGCAGCTTCTGCTTCATTGTTTTTGGCCTTCTGCTGTAGCACGAGGAAGGGGATGGCTGGCAAGTTCTGCTTGCATGCAGCACATCCCCTAAGTGTCACCCAGGAGCTCCTGCACTGGCCACATGGAGCTGAAGAACTGCCCCACTGAGCCCTGTCTTGATTCTGGTCTCTCAGAGCGAACAAACAAGACATGGGGCAGCCTTCTGTGCAATAGCAAGTGACGAGGCATGAGTGACCCACCCCCTACAGCCCCTTAAAGTTTATGGGGACACAACTCTGGTTTGGGAGCTGTGACCTTGTGCCCAGTGTGCTGCTCCTGAGCAAAGGACCCCAGTCAAGCAGCTTTAGGAGTCCAGTGTGGGTAGGAGAAATGTCTGACTCAAAGTTCCCTGTCTAGCGCCAGCCAAATAGCTCAGCAGACCAAAGTGTCTACACGCAGGCGCAGGCCTCAGGGTTCAATTTCTGGCATGCTGTGGCCCCAGGGCCTGCTGAGACAACAATTGAGACTGGGCATGGTGGTGTGTGCCTATAATCCCAGCTCTTGGGAGGCTGTAAACAGGTGGATCACTACAAGTCTGATCTAGTAGTGAGACCCTGAATACCCTGTAGACCCTTCCCTAAAATACAAAAAAAAAAAAAAAGTTCCCTTTCTCAGCTAAGCCTGATCCCATCTGGTGCCTGTGGGAAAAGAAGGTGACTTCTCATACTGGTGAGCTTCTATCTATGCCTCAGTGCCCAACTCCATAAAGTCCCTGTAATTCTTTTTCAAAGCCTCTTTGCCTCTTTCTACTACAGCATCAACCATTTGGATGGTATTTTATATGCCTCTGAAAGAGGACCATGCAAGGTTTGATTGACCTGTCTGCCACCCTGAAGAGGCTGTAAGCTGCTCAGGATTGGAGCAGGCTGGGCTCCTTTCTGGGTTCCCATGTCTTGCTGTGTACACATGGGACACACAGATAAGTGTGTGGGAAAGGGGCAGAGAATTGCCAGGGTGAGGGAGGCTCAGAGCTCACCCTCTACCTCCCATTGTTTCAATAGCAGCCGAGGAGAAAACAAGGACTTTATGGCTGTCACAAATATTTCATCCTACACGTTTTACAGTCCACAACTGCTGTGAACACTGGGCTCCTGTCGGAGCTGGAAGATTCATAAAGTACATGTAAATTTTTATGTTCAGTTATTCCAGGTCCCCTGCTCGGGGTGGTGAGCCATCCCGCGAACAACCTGGCTGCAGGCTCTGCCTGTCTGTTCCACCCACCACCTCCACCCCCACACCATCCCCATCCCCACCTTCACCCCCAGCTCCGCTGAGCCGAGAAGCCCCGCCCCCGGTTCCGGAGGGATTCTAAACACTGCACCAGGCTTCCTTCTCCACCCAATCTCGCTTACAGGGAGGGGAGGCTCCATCGTCTTGTGGAAAGCCCACATGGACTCAAGACGTCCCACAGGGGTGTCCTTGGGGGACGGTGCACCAGCTACAGGCTACCCCTAGGACTCAACTTCCCTGTTCCTTGGTTTCCCCTCCTGAACAGTGGGTGTGATGGTAACTTCGTGCTGGGCTGCTGGGAAAACGCTGGCTCCAGGGATGCTGTGACTGGGGCTGGGGCTAAGTGATTGAGTCAAGCCCCGGGTGGAAGCAGGGGAGGGGGCTGCCGGATCTGGCTGCGTGGAGCCCGGTGGGCGTGGCAAGGGACTTCCAAGGGGAGCTGCTCATCAGTTGCGGCCTCACGTCCCTTCATTACGGTGCCTGCAGAAGATGTTCTCTGATTAGTCTGCTGAATTATGAATTAGGTTCCGGGTCCCTGTGCAGCTGTTCCCGGCTTGTCATCCCCACCACTTTATTTCCCCATCTGCTTATAAAACCAGGAGCGCCATCCTGCAATAAACACTTCAAACACTTTTTTTAGGGGCTAATTAATTGTGTTGCATTTCTGCGACACAGCATGCAGGCCGGACCTGCCCCGAATTCCCAATGCGGTTTCATTCCTGCCTGTGTGCCTGGGGAGGAGGTGGGCGCAGCAGCTTGGGAGGGGGGCATGCGTGGTCTCTCCCTGTGTGCTCACTTCTAAGGCAGCCTCAGTCCCTGCTGCAGCAGGCTGGGCTGACTCAGGGACTAGCCTGTTGAGTTGAACTCTGGGTGGTCTCCCCCGCCACCCCAGCACCCTCTGGCTGCTGGCCCTGGCTAGGGCCACTGTGCATCCCCCTCAACTTACCTGTGACAAGTCCAAGGTCAACTTCAGGTCTCCCGCTGACCCTGTGGCCCTCAGCCTTCACCAGCCTCTGTCCACACCCACCTTGTGCTTCCTGGCTTTTGTTAGTGAGTTCCTCTGAGGGCACTTTTTTTTTAAATTTTATTTATTTATTTATTTGTTTGTTTGCTTGTTGTGTTTGTTTGTTTCTTTATTTATTTATTTTGTGGCTGAGCCTGCCCTGGTGGTGGCGCTGGCGCAGCATGTGGTGCCAGGGATTGAACCGCAGTCCCTGCAGTTGCCTGAGCCTTCCTACGCAGGCGCTTTAGACCACTGAACCATCTCACCGGCCCTGAGGGCACTTTTTGTCAGTTGCTCTGAGTGTACTTTGCCCTCTGCCAGCCTGTGGCTTCTCCTGTCCTCAAGGACCCCTCCGGTTCTCTGGGGTGTCTCTTTTAGGTGAGCCAGTTTCTCAGTGGGACCAAGTCCTCAGTGGAGGAGGTCTTTGGGAGCCCTGGCTCTGCTTCCCCCCTGAGGTGGCCCTCCTTCTGAGGAGACCCAAAGAGCATCCTGGAGAAGGTCTTAAGCCACGACATTAATAAGAAAACAAAATCACAATTATCGAATTACCAAACAGAGCTCAGAGAAAATTAAGTTACAGCAGCCATTTGACTGCTCCCAATCCCCAGGCAAGTGACGTTTATTAAGTTGGTTCTGCAAGTGGGCGCTGCATCGAGTGAGTGAGGGTATAACATGTAGCCCGCCAGTGTCCCGGTCCCTCCTGAGGCAGCCCTCTGTGGCATCAGTGTTATTGGATGGGGGGAGTTGTTTCCAGGTTCCTGATATCCAGAGTAAAGAATGGAGCAGGATTCTCAAAAGAAGTCACTAAGGTAAGGTTTATTGAAAAAGTACAGGTAACAAGAGTAACTGAAAGAAGGGCAGGTATACTGCACAGCGTGAGAGCAGACCAATGAGAATAGCTCAGGCCCAAGGCCCAGCGTGGTGACGTACACCTGCAATCCCAGAACTCAGGATGTTGAGGCAGGAGGCATGCCTGGGCTGCACAATGAGTTCAGGGACAACCTGAACTACAAGTAGCAAGAACTTGTCCCCCCAAAAAAGATCATGGCCCAACAGGAGCAGAGTCTGGATCTCTCAAGGTCCTGGGATTATGGGAGGATCTATAGAGGATTGATAGGAGTCATGGGCCAATGGGATACCTAATTCAGCCCACCCATCAGGATGGAGAATTTCTTTTTCTTTTCTTTCTTTCTTTCTTTTTTTTTTTTTTGTCTTTTTGAGACAGGGTCTCACTATGCAATTCAGGCTAGTCTTGACTTCACTTTTGTAGCCCAAGCTGGTTTTGAACTCGCACTGATCTTCCTGCCTCAGCCTCCCAAGTGCTGGGATTATATGTGTGCACCACCATGCCTGGCTAAGATGAGAATGAATTTTTGACTGGAGGAAGTGTTATGGCATCCAAAGACCACCAATTAGGTGAAAAGCACAATGCACATGAGGTTGGATACAGCCCAGGGTCAGGTAAAGCTCAGGTTTTGCACACTCCTGGGGGCTTTGGGCTGCATGAGGAGGTGTTTTGTCTATTGGCTTTCTGATATTTTGACAGAGTCGTTATCACTCTGTCTGTTTTCTGGATTCTTGTCCCATGGTTTTCTGTTGTTTGCCTGTCCTTGTTCTACCTTCTACCTCAGTGGGACCTTCCCAACTGTGGGTGGATCACAGAGACATCTGTCCCATGTACCTGGTGAGGTCTGGAGTGGTCTGTTCCTCAGAACAGCACAGCTCCTATGGCCCCATCATGTTCATTGCATCCTGTCAGCAAGCCACTCCAGTTCCTCAAGGGCTTATCCTCAGATGTGGAAAGGAATTGAGGTCTCTGCTTACTCCCACATAGGTTCTTACTTGTGGCTATGGTCCTCAGACTGAAGCTCTTCATGCAAAACCCTAGCTCATCCTTGCCTTAGGCATGGACAGTGGCTGAGGCCAAGGACATCTCAATTTAGAAGTCCAAGCATGAACTGTTGGAGGTCTCTAGGGATCTTATCCAATGTAGGAGGCACAGACAGTTGTGTGGTAAGACTTTGCCTTCCGCCTTCTATCCAGTGTGGAAGGCTTGTGATTATCCAGGCCTGGAGCCTCAGAGGGAGAGAGCTGAGGCCAGAGATGACAGGGAAGACCATGTCTCCTCTTAGTGTGTCTTGGGCCCCTTAGGGACCACTGCTGTCCCTACTGAGGCTCCAAAGTGACAATCCTTGGCTTGTGTATAGACTTAGGGACATGGTAGTCTACAGATGTATGGGGAGCCTGCTGACCACTCTGTGTGTTTGCTGAAAAGGATCCTGTCCAGACGGGGGCTGCTGGTGGAATTTGTTTGATCCTGGTGACATCAGGAGCAAGGGCAGGTGTGGTGACTGAGGACCTGCATAGTACATGAACAGTGACAGAGACATAAAGCCAGGGGACATTGGACAGCACTATCTTTACCCCAGCAGGACTGGCTGAGTATCGGAAGCCCTGCTCCTAGATAGAGGCATGCTTCCTGGTTGGCAGGACTCTGCTTGGAATACTTTTATGGGCTGTTAATTGTTATGCTTCCATTTAATTCTGGGTGTCATTCCATGTCAGCCAGGCCTGACAGGCAAGGATTTATGCTTCCAAATTATGGGGCCCAGGCTGTTCAGAGGTAAAACAATTATCCATCAATCAGCCACCAACCAGGGCTCGCTGAGGCTGACGGCCCTGTTAGCAGGGGATGGGTGGCTGTGGCCCCAGCCAGACCACTGGAGAGGCAGGATGGTCTTCAACAACAAGGAAGGCTGGGCAGGTCCCGCCTCAGTGGCCTGTCTCTGTGTGTCTCAATTCTTCTGGGAGGCAGGGACCCAGGGTCTGTACTCCCCACCAAATTGCTGGGACCTCAGCTAGCTTTCTACCTACATGGCAGATGTGGCCTTAGGTGGGTGTCATCCCATCTGGGCTGAGGGTGACCTGTTCAAACGACCTGTCGTTGAGAGGGCAAAGCCAGGCATCTGCTATGCTGAGAGCACATGGCCAGCCATAGTCACTAGGCCAGAGAGTCCAGGTTGCCGTAGGGGACAGACAGGTAAGGATTGATCCCTGGGCTCTCAGAGAGACAGCCAAGGTCTCGGGGAACCTGGCTTTGGGAACCTGGAAGCCTGAGGCTCGAGGCCTGCTTGGATCTGTGGAAATGCAGATATACTGGAGCCCTGCTGAACCAGAAGGATGAGCCTTGCCATAGGACACTCCTGGGGAACAGCCTCAAATGCCTCTTGACTTGGTTTCCCACCTATCACGACTGGGTATTAGTCCAAAATATGTAAAAGAGGAAGACTAGGCTGCCTCAGTGGTGGACACCTGCAGAGACACTCAGGCCAGGCTTTGGGAGGCGTTTCTGAGGAGGTGGACTGGGCAGTGTAGATGTGCAGGGAGGATGGAGAAGTGGGGTAGACCAGATGATAGGACAGCCCTGGAAGACACAGATGAAGGTGACTGGGGGAGGATATCCTGGGCCCACAGAGCCAACCCTGTCCCAGCACTGGTGTTGGTACAGCTGGAGTGCAGTGGGTACCAGCCAGGCTCCATGCTGTTCACCTAAGGCAAGCCCCTTCTTGTCACTGTGCCTGGCAGGTCTTGTAGGGCTGGCACAAGTGGGCACTTGTGAACAGACATGCTATATCTGATGACCCACTGGCTGCTTTTGGGGACAAAGGGTGGGTGGGACAGCCAGGACAAATAGGTTCCCTTGGCTGGAGCCTTCTAGGCAGAGGGTTGGCTTTTCTGCTTACCTTCTTGGTGACCATCCCAGCCTCACTCACAGTCTGTCTGGACTCTCCTCAGCTGGGCGCAGTGTCTAGTTGGGCAGAGGAAGATGGTGAAGGCCAAGGTCCTAGGTAGCTATGCAGAGGCCTTTCACTTGCTTCCCCCTGTTGCTGTCTCAGTGGCCCTGAGATGCTTCCGTATGTGCTGCATGAGGTCCCCTGGCCCCACCTTCTCCTCTGCATTCTGTCTCTGTGCCTGCCCTGTGGGATCCATTTTTTGGGAGAGGCAGCCTAACCTGGTGCCCACCTCAGCCTCAACCTCTTTCCCAGGAGTCTATAAGAGCATTGTGGAGCTCATAGGCTCATCCTCTGGGGCTCTGGCTCTGAGACTCTTCTGGCTCCCAGAAGTTCTTGGTGCTTGCATTCAGACCACTCAATGATGGGACTTCTCATCCTAGTTATTTGTCTTCTGGTCTGGCTACTGCCAATGATGACTGGTAGGGGCCAGGCAGATAGATGAGGTTACTGGGTCACCATTGGTCTGGATGGCTTGGTGGCCCTGTTCATGTCCCTTTCCAGCTGGGTTGAAGTAAAACTGAGAGGATGTGACCTGAATATCTGGACTGGAGTCCTATGACTCCAGGGTCAGGTTCTATGGGGCTGGGCAAGTTACTTGTCCTCTGGGTCTTCCTGGGCAGAATTGGTTCTGCAGCAGAACCACCAGTACTGTGTATTGAAATCTTCAAAACTAGAAAGAAAAAGTTCTCCTCACTTTCTCAGCCCCATTTTCATCATCTAGTACTGTCCTAAGTATATCCAGCTTCCTTGAAAGTCAAACATCACATGGTTGCAACACTCATGAGTCATTCACGCCTGTCCCCCGGTCACTGCAAGTATGTGCGTCTGCTTTCCTATCCTGAATCTGCTGGTGGGCGAGACCCTTGGGGTGTGTTACATGCAGGGGGGCCCTCAGGCCCTCTGAGCACACGTGACTGAGCATGTGTGGTTGGTTGCTATCTGTCCCTGATGTCCCAGCCTCTGGCCGACTGTTCAGGCTAGGCTTTGTGTTGGGATTGGGACACCTGCTGGCGATACATGCTGGACCTCCTGGAGAAGTCACAGCTTTGATTCAGGACAGTGGGTCCTGGGAGAGGCAGAGGTAGGTGCTTCAACACTTTCCAGTGGAGACAGAGTAGGCAGAGAGGCCCCTGGATAGCTCAGCTCATTCAGCAGTGTGGAGGGGCACTTTGGGAATGAGTGGGGTGGTCTTGGGGCACCCCCTCTGGCTTCCGATCACAGGCTGACTGGAAGCATCAGAGCTCATTCTCCCTAGGGCATTGCTGGGCAGAACAGCCCCCAGGATGGTTCCTGTGCCCACGCCCATTCCAGGCCTCTTCCTGCCACGCTTGGGCGGCCACACTGGCATTTGGCGCCCGGGGAGCTGCTGACAGTGCGTGTTCCGCCTGCTGGGGAAACGCTGCCAGCCTGTTTGGAAATGTCAGGCTGGTGGGTGGCAGGCCCTGCCCAGCACCCTGCTAGTCCTGATGATGCTGGACACGGGCTGTGGCCCTGGTGATGGAGCCAGGCTGAGAGCCAGGCGTTTTTTTCCAGGGCCAAGAGACACTGTTAGGTAAGGAGGGCTTCCTGGAGGCTCCAAGCTGCCTAGGAAGGGACAGGTGGGCTGTCCTAGTGGTTGTGACATTGATGGACCAGGGCCTTATCCTTGCCACTGTGTGGCTGTGGTGGGCCAGTCGATGCGTAAGAGCGATGGTGCACTTGGGACTGTAGGGGTCTGAAGGAGGTTTATTGGCATCCACTGATTTCCCAGGGGGCCCTTTGCTGGTAGCAGCCATCATGCCCCCTGAGAGCTAACCATTCAGGCTAGAAGAGGAGGCTGAAGGCACAGCAGATGAACTCTGGCTATGGACTGCCTGTGCCTCAGTGGAGCCATGTGACCAGCAAGGAAGCAGGTAGGAGCGGGAGGTGCCAGTGGAGAAGTATGTGCTTTGTTCCATCCTTGGTCAGGAGGCTTCCTGTGTAACCTGGCCCCACTAGTCAGTGACACAGTTTACTCATTTGCCATACATGCTGAAGGTACTGCTTTGCATGTTAGTCAGGCTGGTCCTTCGTAGCCCTGGCGATTTCCAGGTGGGCTCTGCAAAAGAGCTTCCCCAGCTATGTAGCATGTTCCCATTGTGCAGTCCCTGCTTGGTCAGGGATGCACACAGACCTAAGGGTTTCAGGCAAAGTTCATAGACCTCCCAGGCCTGTCTCAGCTCTGCTCAAAATCGGACCCCAGTATTAACATGGGCAGCGGCTCTGGCTCAGAGTTGAGGTGAGGTGGTTGCCAGGGGCTTGGGGGATTCAGATCTGGCTGAGGGCTCCCAGCTGGGTGCTGAGCCCTCTGATTAGAGCCTCAGGGAGATTTAAGGGCCACAGAAGACCTGGGGCTGGTGAGGAGGGACAGGTGGCTATTTTGAAGTTTCCAGTGGGGGAGCCTGCCTGGGGTACTAGGTACACAGTAGGCACAGATGGCTCTTGGCAGGATACAGGCCCCACCCTGCGGTGCCAGCTGCCCTGAACTAGGCATGGAACAGGACTTCCGGGAAGCACAGAGAGTAGGGTTGGTGGAGCCAAGCCACTGAGGCCCACAGTGAGGCCAGGGCTGGACCTGACAGATCCCTTCTCCTCATAAGAGTGCGGTGGGAACCCAGAGGTGCTGTCCAACCCAACCTGAGCTCCTAATTCTTTTGTCATTATGGAAAGAGGCATGTTTCCATGGAAAATGGGAACAATAAACAAGAAAACCATGAAGAGAAATTATAAGATGCTATCTGCCCTCGGGCGACTCCCTGCTATCTCTCCTGGGCCTATTCCACAAGCCAGTCATACCAGGGCACCCCCCTTCCTCCAGCATCAGCGCTTCTAGAAACATATCTTCTGTGGCCACCTAAGCTCCTGGTGAGAGGATCTCTCCCTCATGGGGCCATCTTTCTCTGTCAGACGCCTGGGCTACACAGAGCTTCTCACTGCTATAATTGAGGCTGGGAGGAAGTGCAGCACACACTGCACCTTCCTATTTTCCTCCTCAAGGTCACTTCCTGACAGTGGCTAAGGCACTTCAGTGTAGCTGACTGGTGGCCACAGCCTCAGTGGCATTGCCATTGTAAGATGCAAAGCTGCTATCCATTGTGCCACTGCTCACCATGCTGGACCTAACCACAAATCCAACCCTGCCTGTGCTCCTGTCTTGGCCTTTCCCAAGGTGAATGAAAGTATTCCCCACATTGTGTCAGATTAATTTATAAACCTGGGAACTTCTGGGGTTGGGCTCTGGGTTCAAATCTAGTGCTGCCACTTCCTGGGCCTCTGTATCAACATCTGCCAGTGCTGCCTGGTATGGTGTTTCCTTGAATGAGCTGTGAGGTAAGCCCCCCCAGACCCCAGAGCCTGACCAATGGACACAGCCAGATATCAGGTATATGAAGGCCCTCACACATGGAGATTCCTAGGTGCCTTTCAGGTGGCAAGGAGGCCCTCACCATACAGGGCCAGTCCCTGCCAGCCCTTTGCCGTCATGAATAGAATAAGTGGACTTGCACTGGAGCTGCATGGTCAAGGATTGGTCTCTTGTCAGTCACCAGCCCGGATATCTCCAGGACCCATTAGTGGGTCCTTATTGTGGAGACTGGCAGAGGCTGATGATTTCCCCAGGGCCTGAGGTGGGATATGCAGGGTCTGGGCCATTAGGCACCCAGTTCCTGAGAAAGAACAGCCAGAAGCTGTGGGAAGGAGCTGGTCACAAGTGTGTGTGGTATCTGAAGGGTAGTGGGATGCCAGATCAGCAGACCATGAGTGTGCACATCCTTTCCTGGTCCTTGTCACCCTACAGGGTGTTGGTAGCCTCTGAGAACTGCCTTTTCATTATGACTCTGAGTGGTGACCCACCAGTATTCCTCCAAGTTTTGCCCCCAAGAGCCACCATTCTTTGGCTCCACAGTTGACCTCCAGCTTATCATCTCCTTCACATGGTGGGTCCAACTCCCAACATCACCAGTTCTGAGAACAGCTCAGAAATCCTCATACAACACGGTGACAGGTGGCCAATGAGGTGGCAATGCTGACACGTTTGAACAGCATGCAACAGCCAAGGGGGCAGAGGGGCCAAATAATAAATATCTACAGGTAGCAGGGCCTGCATGGTCCCAGGCTGGGGTGCCGAGGGTCAGCGCTGATGTTGCTTCCTCCCCTGAGGATTCACCCCCAGCCATGGGCCTTAGGACTCCTACAGACTCCACTGTACCTGGACAGAGTCCACACCACAGTGATGCTAGGGCCATGGGTTCCAACTGCACCCTCCTGAGCCCAAGGAGGTGGATATATAACCTCCAGGTCAGGTAGTGGTTAGTGTAGCCATCCTTTGCCATCTATCTGGAGACCTGGGTTCTGTTTACCTTAAATCCTGATCTCTGCTTCCTCCAGCCCATCAGATTCCTTTTCAACACCCTTGGTACCTTGTCCTGCAACTGGCCAGATTTCCAAAGACTCTTTTCATTCCACCTGGGTCTCCTTCTCCAAACTTCTTCCAGTACACAGCTTCCCATCTTGAAAACCCCACTGGGAATGTTGTGCCTAAAGGCATCCAGGTGGGCTTTGCTGGAGGCATGAGCCAGTGTCCCATGGGCAGCTTCATCCCTGGACCAGTATCAAACACAGGTCATAGGACCCTCATAGGTTGGTCAGGGCCCAGATCTGAGAGACCATAGCTAACCTTTCTAGGTCTCTAGGAGCTTTCTAGGGTGTCTAAGGCTGGGTACTGGGCAGCAGCTATGAAATATGTTTCCCTTGTTTCATGGACCCCTCAAGAGATGAACACATCTCCCAGCAGGCTGAAAAGATAGAGGGCCGGAATAGGAGGGGTGAGAATCCGGGTTCTGCCCAAGAGTCTGTCTTAATATTGAGCTCCACTCTGAGCAGGAGAGGGGTAGCTTTACATTCCTTTTACAGCTGAGTTCAAGGCCAGATAGAGGGACCATACCAAGCACATGGTATGGGCACAGCTTGGGGTGGAGCTGCCTCTCAGGCTCAGGCCTCAAGGTAGGCTGAGCTGAATGAGGCTGCAGCCCTTGGCTTGGATCAGTGGAGCTGTGAGCATCCCATGTAACCTTTTGCTGAGCACAAGAATAACTGCCAGATGTTACTCGAGTAGGGGTCATCTTGCTGTTTGGGTGAAATGGAATGTGGATTCCCGCTCAAGTGGCCTGATGAGGGCCATCCATCTATCTGTCCTCCACTTAGACCCTGCTGGCCCAGGGCCAACCCAGACAGAAAGGATCCCTGGGGAAATTGGTCTAAACAGGAATCACATGTCCCTTTTGGGAACTTCTCAGTGCCTTTAGCATGAACAGGTAGGTGAATCTAAGAGCAAGCAGGTAGCCCAGGTGTGAATGCTGCTGGGCCAGGGCCCTGGACAGGGGCTTGGGAGTTGGTTTGGGGTGCCCAGGACTCTGGGGCCTGAAAGGAACAGTAGGGAGTGGGAGTCTTGGTCCCCAGGGGTCACCTCTGAACTGAGGTGAAGGTGCAGTCATTTCATGCCCTCACTGGGCTGTGCTTGGGCTGTGGTGCTCAGTAAGTGTTCTGTTCATTGAAGAAAGAACCTTCTGACCATCACATGCGGCACTTTCCCTGTGTGTGGGGCTTTGAGGCAGAGGCCCTTCTCCAGAGTACAACCATGACTGGTAGTCAGCATGTGACCCAGGCCCATGATCAAGGTGTGATGAAAGCCCAAAATCCAGATGTGAACAGAATCCACAACCTAGGTGCGACCGGAATCTACAGTTGGGGTGTGAGCAGGACCTGCAGTCTCCTCCCAGCTCTAAGTGGAGGACAGCCACCAGGCAAGAGCCTAAGTTTATAGCAGGCCCTGGGCCTCATGGGACTTTATAATATGCTTTGTTTTCATTCTGTTTGTGAGGATACCCTCTATTTGCTGTCTGGTATGCTTGTTTTCCATTTCCAGTGGTGCTGTAAGATTTCCTTTCAAAATATAATCACTTAAGTAAAAAAAAAAAATCCATTTAAAGGAAACCCTCAGGTAAACAGCAGTGAGGCAGTGGGTGGGATGCAGGGTAAAGTGGATCATGGGCTGTGGTGGTCAGGGAATGGGGTGGGGATGAGCAACAAGAGGGTGGGAGAGAGAAAACCTGGGGAGAGGGGTGACAACTCCTCTGGGTGTCTCTCCTAGAGACACTGCCAACCACCCCCCCCCCACACCACACACACACACACACACACACACACAGGCCCAACCCTGCCCTGAGCTCCCTGACTTCTGGCCCAGAAAATTCCTCTCAGAGGCTGTGGCAGTAACCTGTCCAGCCTATCTTCCCCTGGGTCCCATGGCCTTAAACCTGAATCCAGCATTCACTTGCCTACCAATCCCTCAGCTCCAGAGTAGCGAAAAACCCAGTGTTGTTTTACAAAACAAGTAAAATGTCCAAATACTGAAGCTAGAGCCAGCTTCAGTGGGCCCATGCCACATTTCCAGTGACTTTGCCTACAGTGGTCACATAAGCACCATGCTTGTGGGTTATTACTGATCCTGAGGCTCCGTGTTTCTTGGTCACTCTGTTGTGGACCAGAAAAGCCCCAGGACCTGGATATGCAAGATGTGCATGGGAGGCGATGGGCCTAAGTGACCCTAAGACAGATCTTTAAATGACAAGTTCAGACCTGTGTTGTAATTGATGGAGGTGGATTCCTGGTAGTAGACTCTTAAGGAGCTGGCCTTGCACCCCATCTACCTCCTCACCCCTGGCAGACAGGGACCTTTCTAGGTCATTGATGCTGCCGGTGGATGAAACAAATTCTCTGCCAGCCTAGGAGTGCTGCCCAATGTGCAGCCATATTCTCAACTTTGCTTGGAGGTAACCAAGTGCGCCACTTTCCCTGTGGGTGGGGCTTTGAGGCAGAAGCCCTTATCCAGAGTACGACCATGACTGGTTGTCAGCATGTGACCCAGGCCCATGATCAAGATGTGATCAGGGCCCAAAATCCAGATGTGAACAGGATCCACAACCCAGGTGTGACTGGAATTCCTGGCCTGGTGGGCCAGGGTAAGGGAGGGGGTTAGGTCACAGGCTGGGCAAGATGACCAGTGGGTACACACAGGGGCTAGTGTGAGTGTCAACAGAGGGGATGTGTTGTAATAAAGAGAATAAAGCTGCTCATGTCCTGCTGTGACCCTCTGACCCCCTTTCTAGGGTCACATGTGTAGCACACCTCTGGGAAAGGTGCATCTTGGGCACCCTCTCTGGATGCTCTTCTTGAGATGGGTTGGGCTCTGGTGGGGGGGTGTCTCCCTGCCCCTGATTTCTGTAAGGCCCAACCCCTCTACTCTTGGGGTCTTGCTCTATCTGCATGTGCTGAGCAACTCTCAGGAGAGCTGAGTGCTGGTGGGCTACATCATATTTCCTAGGAGACACTTCATGGAGGTGACATCTTGGGTCAGAACTGACATTCTCTAGTGATAGGCCTTGGAGTAGGTCATAGCCAGTCAGGTGTTTCTGCCCACTTCTGGCCTCCCTAGTCTGTGTCTAGGTCAGCCTTTCTTTTTCTTGTTCCGTGTGTCCTGTTTTCTGCCAAGGCGTGTGAGCAGCTTTGTGTGCACAGCTTTCCCATAAGCCTTGGGTGCTGAACAGGTGGGAACCTCGGGAAGACTGAAGGAGCAGCACCCATTATCCTCCTTGGTCACATTCACAGGCCATTGATACCCCTGCAGGTGCCCCCTCACCTGGCCCTGCCACTCACAGCTTTACCCCACACTGAGGGAGAGTATTGTCTCTTCCTCCAGGAAGCCTCCACACACACATCAGAGCTATAGGCCCTGGCCTCTTCTGGACTGACCTGCTCTTTGATGGTCTCAGACTTGGGACCAACCCCCTACTCCATGGAACCCCCCAACAAGGCTTGGACGGATTTGCCTTTGCACCGGGAGCCTCCTCCTGCCTTTGCTCCTTGCTCTCTCTTTGTAGCCAGGTCTGTCATTTCCATCTTTGCCCCAGCCAGCCTCCTCCTTTCTCTCATCTAAGGCATTGGGGGCAAATTGGGCTGGGGAGAAAGGAGCATGTTCAGGGAGCCCATGGCCCACCTACCTGACATCTTGGCATGTCCTACAGACTAGGAGACTGAAGTTTGGAGCTCCACAGGCTTCGATGCTGGTTGCAGAGCACCCTGACTGCCCTGCAACTCAAACCTGCAACAGTGCCTTCAGGGAAGCTGCACTTTCCAGGGGTGGCGCCTCACAGTGCTGGAGTTCTAGGCCTTTATGGACCCTTGGAAGGAGAGATGTAAGCCAAGGGGGCAGGTGGACATTAGAAGATCTTGCAGCCTGTGGCCAACACTATAGGGTCAATACCAATGTTTGTTGCCTTCAGAGGAATGGATCGATCTTTCCCATCAGCCCTTTCTGATGGTCTGCAGGGCTGGAACACTCATGATTTGAGTTCTGCGTGTGCTGCCTCCACCAGCTACTCCCCCATGACATCCATTGCTAAGTGCTGAACTCAAGTGCAAGTCCATGGTCTTGGATTTCTTGGTGCTATGTAGGCCAAGGGCTGCCTATCCTTATCCTCTCTGGAGTGAGAGTCTCCTCCTTTCCTTTGTCTGAGCCCTGGGCTGTAGTAGCCTCCCAGGCAGGTAGCAGCTGCTAGGGGGCCCCTCCCATGCAGGTGGTGGTGTGCTACAGCTTCCTCTCCTGGGAAAACCTGACCGTTTGGGTGAGTCTCTTCTATATTCACCAGCACGTTGTCCACTGGTTACCTGGAGCCTACTGGGAGCATTTACCCTATAATAATGGACAAACATGCACCTAAGCAGAGCCCCTACCTGCTAGTCTTCAGCAGCCCCTCTCGGCCTGGAGCAAGCCCCTGCTCACCTGGCTAGGCACCTACCACCTCAGGGCCTCTGGTTGGGATCCTTGGAAGCTCACTTCTAGCTCCACAAAAGAAGTAAACAGACTCCTTTGAGCAGGATTCCGAGATACCTCAGGACTGAACAAGACCATCCCAGATGACTAAAACTCATGCCACCTGGTACTATGTCTGCCTGGACAGACTGTTCCTAGGGTGCAGGTTCTACTGGGAGGATTAAGATAGGTGTCTCCCTCATCCCGAGGCCTGCTTGGCTGAATGGTCCCACTCATTGGCTGTGCTGCTTCCATTCATCAGGCCTCAGGTCTCACCCATCCCCCAGCCTTTGAAGCTGCAATAAATATTGATTCAGGTAAATCGATGCGTTTCCGAGGACTTGGGTCGATAGCAAAGTTACAAGGATCAGGGCAAAGTCATACACGTGCTCAACTTCAGCATCAAGCAAAAGCCAGGGAGGGCCTGAAACAGGACTGGCCATGGATCCAGAGTGCAAATACCACAGCCAGGGGTTCCTGAGTGGCTGGGACAAGGAGGGCTTGGCAGACACTGGCCCAAGCTCTCACCTGGTTGCAGCCAAAAGGACTGACAGGCAGCACCCAGCCAGGTGTTCCTCCCTGTGCTGAGCTCTCAGATGCACAAGTGCCACTTCCCATTCTGTCCCAGCTCTCAGCAGAGCTCTGTCGGATATTTACAGGGCTAGGCCAGTGCAGAGATATTAACAAGACTGGGCCAACGAAATGGCTCAGCAGTCTAAAGGGACCATGGTTCGATCCCTGGCACCACATGCTGTGCCAGCCCCACCCCTAGGGCAGGCTGTGCCAGCCATAATAATGAGAGAGAGAGAGAGAGAGAGAGAGAGAACAAGACTTTGTCTCTTGGGGTTCCTATTCTTCTAAGATGGGAGCTCCCCACTTCCTAAGCCTCCTTTCCATCTCTTGCCCTCATAGCACCTCACCCTAGCACTTGGAGCCATAGAGGGAGAACATTCCCATCAAGCACACACATACGAAGCCTGTCCCCTCCATCTTTTGGATCTCTTCCTCCAATCTAGTCCAACTCTCTGAATGTGCCTGGACCCAAGCGGTCTTCCCACTCTGACCATTCCCCTGTATTGGCAGCTTGTACACACTACAGCCTCTGCTGGAACTCTTGGCTTCCTGTCTCAGTCCATGTCCACCACCACTGCACCCTTACTTCTTTTGAGCTCCCACCTGCATGGACCTGCCCTTCTTCAGAAATATGGTTGGGCACACAGTCCCTGGGGGGAAGCCAGCCAGCCTCAGAGTCTTCCTAGGGGCTGGCCAAGGGGGATGAGCTCAGGGATGCCAGGTAGGGGCTGGGTGTCTGGGCTGAGCCCTGTTTATCCTCCTCACACTGTCATTCCCTTCCATATGTTCTCCTCCTTCTCTAGCCATTTCTCATGGCTTTGACTTACTCTGCTGCTTCCTCCCCCTGCACTTCAAGGCTGGTTCTGGTGCACTCCGGTGGGGCCACTTTATTTATGAGAATTTGGCAAATGCAGATGTGCTGTTTCCAGCTAATAGCCCCAAATCACTCGCACTGCCCCATTAGCGGGTAAACCGGCCTGTGTATATTACACACCGTCTAAGTAGGAGCCCAGGCAGCGGTTTTATGACCCCATAAAACTTTGGGAGTTTATTGCTATTGAACAAACATGTAATCCAATGCTTCAAGTTCAATATATGTAGCCAGTGGCTCCCAGAACCGGCTGTGGCTGTGGCTCCCACAGCTGGGCTGAGTTGTGGAAACATTCAGAGGCTTTGGAGCTGATTGAAGATTGATTGGCTGTAGGACAGGGGTAGGATTTATGTGGCTATGTGGGGTGGGTCCCTCTGCATATTGAGTAATCCAAGGATAGCAAAGCAAAGGGGAGGGAGATGCAGCTGCCTTGGGGCTGGTCAAGGGTACTGGGTAGAGTCTGTACCAAGGGGCATGTGCCCCCTGGAACAAGGCTGGCCAGAACAGCTCCTGAGAGGGAGGGGCAAAGGGTCAGTCTATGGGGGGGGATCAGTGGCTAAACCTTACCCACAGAGGATCTTAGCCATTCTATCCAAATATTCCTCTATCTACCCTTCTACCTGTTGATCCATTCATCCATCATCCATCCATCTAACCACCCACCTGTCCACCCAACCACCCCACCACTCATCCCTATGTCCATCCTTCCATCTATCTACCCATCTACCACTCATCTACTCTGTCCACCCACCTACCCACTCATTTATCCGTCCCTGCTTACCCATTCATTTACTTCTGTTTACTTGCCCACGTGTCTACTCACCCTCCCCACTCTGTGCTGTTCCTCATTCAGGAGCCAAGATGTCTTTCCAGTGGCACACATGACCCAAGCCTGGAAAAGCCAACATGATTCAGAAGAGCCTGCAGGATAACTTTGGCCTTGGTCAGGGTACCTTCAAGAATCCCTTTCTCTGTCAGTTTCATATGTTTATTTTAAGTAATGGAGGCACTCACTGTTAATTGAGGTTTCTTTCCCTTTTGCAGTCTTCTCCATTCTTTCTATCAAGTTTGTATGTGACTCTGAACTTTGCGTTTGTGTCATGCTGTTGAATTCCACCATCAACATCCATGTAGGTGGTATCCCACTGCGTGGCTCCCCTAGCACGGATGGAAGTGCTTCTCTGTTGTTCCATCTTGTAGCTGGTTCCATCTTTTTTCAGTTATAAGTAATGCTGTGGCTGCTATCTAAGCCTGAGCAGCTGATCAGTACAGATTGCAGGGGAGGATGTTCCGAGGTTGAAGGCTAAACATCTCAGGACTCTGGGCACGTCTTCTCCTATGACCTCTGGCCTATGTGGCCTTGGCTGAGAAGGGACTTATGTGGGGTCCGCCAAAGTGGCCTGGTGCTTTCAGTAGTGTTTGGTGGGGCTCATGGCAGAGGGGAGCTGTACTTTACTCAGCTCACATCAGAGTGCAGCCATCTGCGCCACCTCGTCTGCAGTACACTCACGTCCTCTGTGATGTTTTTGCTTCAGATCAGCTCATGCCATGTTAATGGTATTAATTTTTTGTCACATTAGTGTCAAAAATTTACCCGACTCATTGCCTGCCTTTTAACTTGATGTTTTCTTTGGAGTCACCTGAGAATTTAGCTTCCATGTAGTGCACTCATCTTTGCTTTTATTCCTAGAAAGTTCTTTCCCATTGGGGATTCAGTAATATTTGCCTCTGTTTACTTCCTGTTCTGTTCACTGGTTTAAGTTCTTTTCTGTTAGCACTGCCTTATCCTCCATTTCCCATGGGCATCCTGCCCCCACACTCTGATATGATGGACACCCTGGGTCTCCCTCCCTCACACCTGCCCTCCCTCCCTCCTTCCTGTGTAAATTTTTCTTGGTAACCTCCAGGCTACCCCTCCTCAGGGGTAAGATCCTGACATGGCTACCTGCAAACACATCAGTATAGCCTGTAAGGTAAGAAAGTGGACGTTCACTGTGTGAGAAAAAGATAGAAATGGAGGACAGGACCTGGGAGCTGAAGTAGAATGTGCAGGGTGAGATGGGTGATTACCGACTGGGGTGGGCAGCACATCTGTTCTGAGGGATACACTTTGGAACTGTGCCAGGAGTTCAGGACACCAGACATAGGACGTGAGTGGGGATAAGTGACAGAGCTGGGTGGAGACTAGACCTCTCTCCTATGCCCCAGGAAGCCTCTGGTCCTGCTTGGTGTTCCTCACGGACAGGAGAGATAAAAACCTCTGGTCTTTGGAGTGGAGGGTGGGAACTGACCTTTGAAACATGAGTACAACTGGATGTGGTAAAGAACAGAGGAGTGGGTGGTCAGTCATTTGCTTTAGAGAGTGTATTAGTCAGCTTCATTTACTGAGAAAAACACCTTAAAAGAGGAAGGGTTTATTTTGACTCTTGATTCACAGTTTCATTGGCTTCAGTCCATGGTTTCTTGGCTCCATTGTTTCTGGGAAGGTGGGGAAGATAAGAGGACAAGGTGAAGCACAACCACACAGCAGCTCCTGTATGGAAGGAGAGAGGGAGAGAGAGGCAGAGTCAGACAACCAGACACAGGCACAGACAGAGATCATGTGCTAGTGAATGTGCCAGGGGCTAGGGACAAATTCTCTTTTCGAGGACAAACAGCCCAGAATGACCCACTTCCTCCAACTTGGTCCTACCTGGAGTTTTCACCTTTTTCTCACTATTTCCACCACCTCCAATACATGAGCCTTTGGGGGACATTTATGATCCAAATCATTGCTGGAGGTACACACCTAGAATCCCAGCTACTTGGGGGACTGAGACAAGAGGACCACAAATTATAGCCCTGCCCAGGGCAAATTAGCAAGATCCTGTCTCAAAATAAAAAAATAGAAGAGTCGGGCATGGTGGTGAACGCCTGTAATCCCAGCACTTGGGAGGATGAGGCAGGAGAATCAGTGCGAATTCGAGACCAGACTGGGCTACAAAAGGGAGCTCAAGGTCAGCCTGAACTGCATAGTGAGACCCTGTCTCAAAAAGACGAAAAAAAAAAAAAAAGGGAGGAGCTGGAGATGTAGCTCACTGTGATGGCTGTGGGTTCAGTACCCATTAGCACTATCAACCAACCAATCGATTGATCGATGGATCAATTGATCAACCAATATAAACCATACCAAGAGCGTCATCATGGCCTGCAGTGTGAACAGTGGCCACAAGGGAGAGTTGAATGTCCAGGTCTTGGCAGAACCCTGGCAGCAGGAGAGACATACCTAAGGCAGTTGGGACCTTGGTGCTCTTGAGTAGCCTGACTCCATTCTGCCTCGTCTATGTGCTCACCTCCCACGTTAGGACATGTGTATCTAATTCCTCTTCGGAGGAGGCCCCACTTTTGTCCTCACCTCCAGGGAACACGTATGGGTGAGTTCCAGTGCAGATGGTCTTGGGTGTGAATCCAAGCCCTGCCCACATGAAAGATGCCAGCTAAGCCTCTGCCCGTCTTGGAGCCTCAACTGCTTTACCTGTAAAGTGGATGATCAGTTACTGAGGGAAACGCGTGCCAACAATAGGTCCTGGTGGAGAGGAGATCCTCCTAGGATGTGCAAAAATGTTTCCTTCCAAAGACTTTCTAAACCCCTTTGTCACAAGGCTGAGTTCTCTCTCCTCTTCCTCTTTCTCTTCTTCCTCCTCCTCCTCCTTCTACTCTTCCTCCTCCTCCTCCATGTGATAGAGTCTTGCTCTATAATTCAGGCTAGTCTTAAACTCACTATGTAGTTCAGGCTGGCCTCAAACTCAGGACAATTCTGCCTCAGCCTCCAGAATGCTGGAATTACAGATGTGGGCCACCATGCCCAACGAGTTTTCACTTCTGTCCTGCACTCTGTAGCCTCTCAGTGAGTTTTGGGGTCCATGTGAATTCAGTGCTGAAGTGATTTTGGAGACTGAGGGGTTTAACTTGAACGTTTGTGCTCTGGGAACTGGGCAGTGAGCTGGCTCCTGCAGGATCAGGAAGTTCCGAGAGGAGCATCTCATTGATTTCTTCCTTGGCCTCCTGCTCCTGTAGAGGATACACTGTTAGCGGCCCAGACAACATTTCTTGACTTCTGGTAGTGGCCTGGATCTTGACAAAGGCCATAGGGATGGAGGGGGCAAAGCACAGGAGAAGCCTGTCTTGCCCCTTGTGATGCTAGTGGTTCATGAGTGGGTGAGCCAGAGATGCAACCCCCCCTGGACCTAGTACTTTCACACCCTCATCTGTGGCCAGCTGGGAGAATACAGTAAGAGGGAGCAGCTCTCAAAGGAGGATCATATAGGATGTGAAGCAGGCCTTTAGGGTAAGCTCCCATCTCAGGGTAGGTAAAGCAAGAGATCCTTGTGTCACTGCAGAGCCATTTTTAAGTCAGGTACAAACAGGGACCAAGACAAAGGTGGTGCATGGCTGGAACAAGATAAACCACATAGCAATGGACTGGTCCTATCCTTGGCCACAAATGCAACACTTTAGGTTTAGCTTGTCATAGCGAAGAAACTCAGAACTCAGCTATAAGGTCATATGCATCTGCCATATGACTGGATACCAGCACTGGCCACATCAATAGAGGTTGAGGTTTAGATGGAGGTAGGGGATAAATCTGCATTGTCCAAGGCTGGCTGCACAGAGAGGGGCTTGAAGATGTGTCAGAAGTAGGTACGAGTTTATCAGTGTGCACAGGGAGATTCAGGAAGAAACGTTACCACATAAGTGTTACCTAAAAACAAATTCAGCAGATGATACTGGCCCAGTAAATGCCCCTGGGAAGTCACAGGCAGAGGATTACTGCCAGGCCCAGGCGACTGAGCCCCAGGACACAACATGGAGCCAGTAAGCACCTACAACTGGTTATGAGCTGAGTGACAGACTGGACCCTCCTCCTGGGCAGAAGGAAAACCGCAAACAAACAGAGGGCAGCACAAGTGTTAGAAGCAAAATGGGAGGCAAAGGTTCAAGATAGAGTCTCAGAGATGACCCTGATCTGCTGTCATTAGGATTGGGACAATCTCTGTGAGCCCCTGTGCCTTGGGGTACAAGGTGGAAAGCCAGGAAGACCCCAGAAATGGTTCAGGAGGGGGACGCCATGAATGGAGCAAGTGACCATCTGGAGGGGCTGGGGAAGCCTGAGCCCCAGCCTGAAATCGAGGTGTCCCCTGTGCAGCCCAGCTTTCCCCACACAACAGCTGTGTCATGCTTATGGCTGGGGCGTGTCCATTAGCTGCAAGGCAGGGCAGGTGCCATACCCAGAAGATTAATGGACAGGCAGGGTAAGGGCTGTACCACTTTCTGGCTTGTCAAGTTAATTATCAGCCTCGATTAGCACTCAACTAAGGTCTACACCGGGTGCCCGTCAACTCATTACGGCTAATTGCAGGGATACTGTGGCCCCTCCAGCCCTGGTCACCTCAGTCACGGCCTCTGCCCTGTGGAGGCCTAGGGACTGGAATGTGGGGAGGGGAACAGGAGCTGGAGGGATGGAAGCATTCAACCAGCACTTCCCTACCAGCCTCCATCCACCTGGAATGACAGGATTTGGGGAGCAGGCAGGCAGGCAGGTTTGGAGCAGAGTTGGGCAGAGAATATGCCAGGGTGGGCATGGCTCTGCTGAGGGCAGGGGTCTGAGAGCTGGTCTCACCTCTCCCCATGCTCCTCCCCAGCACACCCCAGTCTTGGTGCCTTGTTAGTGTGCCCCCTTTACCCATATTCCACTTCCTGCCAGGACCCTCCCAAGACCCATAGGGATTGGAGGGAGATTGTAAGACTCATTCACTCAACAAACCCTCCCCTGATTATACAGGACTAGGTATCGGGGTGGGGGACTAACCTGGACCCTCCAAGACGTCAGATTGTTCAGGTCATCAATTTTCATGGGGACACGTATCTTTCGGGAGGATCGGAGCTCCAAGTGCCACAACCGAGTGGTCTGGAAGGTCCTGTCCTCTCTGGCTGCACCAAGTCGAGAGTAGCTTTCATGCTCCACGTGCTAGGCATGGCTGAGCGCACACACATGGGCCCAGTGTTTCCCCCAGGTACCCTCTGTTCTTTGCTTGCCTTTCTTGCTCCTCGGCTGCCTTGGACCTTGCAGAATCCTCTGTGGTCTCCCTGTGAGCAGTCAGGCTCCGTGACTCCCCAGGAGCAGTGCCTGGGATGCTTCAGATTTAAACGCAGTCCCTGAAAACTGAGACCCACATGTGGCCGGCGCCTGCCCTCCCTTCAGTCTTTCTTGCAGTGCTTGGGTGGGTGGCCCTTTCCTCACCACTTGGAGCGAGGGCAGCTCACTCTGTTGAGTCTCCGCTGAATTATGGATTTAATAGCAGAGGAGGCTCGCAGGGCTGCTCGGGATGCTCCGTGCTGGCTCAAGGCCCAAGGAGGCTGCAGGGAGCCAGGGGCCAGGCCCCGCCATCGCCCATGCTCACCCTGCTTGCAGTCAGTGCAGCAGAAGAAAGCGGAGCGAGATTTATCTTCCCTGGCTTTACGAGGTACTAACGGGAGAGAAGGCTGAGAGGCAGAAGCTGAATAATTGATGGCCCTGGCTCACTGGGGGATCCGAGGAAGCTGATGGGCTGGGGCTGAGGTGGAAGGGTGGTGTGGGGGGTGGGGGGCTTCCTCTGCCACTCCTTTTACTGACAGCTCAGCCTCTATCTCAGAAGTACCCCACATCTTATGCTCTTTCTCTTCCATTTCTCCCTGTGCTTCTTCTCCAGCCAGGTAGGTGTGGGGTGGCATCCTCACCCCCAGCCAGGCTGCTCTTGGCTGCTGGGCCCCAGGGGCAGCTAGATGCTCCTTGGGGCAAAAATAGCTGCAGAGCCCTGATTGCCCAGGGGACAATTTCTTCCTATGCTGGTTGAATTTGTAAAGGGGTCTCAGTGACTACAGGTTTGTCTTGCCCCTGGGGCCTCACATACTCCTACCCTTTTTCTCATAGCCAAAATGAAAAATAGAAAGAAAACTTGCCCAGGTGACCCTTCCAAGGCTGGGCTAGAATGGAGAAAAGCAAGATTTTATTTCATAAAAATGAAATAAATCTCCCTCCACTGGAAAGAAGCAAATATCACTGAATCACACCCTCAGCTCTTTTTAAAATTTTAAGACAGGGTCTCCATAAGTTACCCAGGCTGGGCTTGAGCTTTTGATCCTTCCGCCTCAGCCTCTGTAGTAGCAGGAGTGATAGGCTTATACCACTGGGCCCTGTCCTAGGTAAGGTCTCTAATGCAGTGCCTACTACAGGGCAGGACCAGGAAGAGGGGCACAGAGGCCTCTCTGGGGACCAGACCATGGCCCACTCACCTGGCTCCTCAGGCTCTGTTGTCCTGAGCAGAGCTCAGGTCCCACCAGCCTCAATATCTCTTGTAGGCCCTGGCAGGGGCCAGCTTAGGCGACACTGTCTTCTTAGATTTTCCCAGTTGCTGGAATGAATGTACAGTAAAATAGTTTCATGCTCTGAATGCTGGGACTTTTGAGAGAGTCACAGGGAAGGAGATGGAGTGACCTAAGCCACCCTCTGTCAGATCCATACTCCTATGAGCAGTCCTGGGTACCCATGACACTATACGCCTTACTGGCTCCACCCTATGCCCCCTGCCTGTGACCTCCCAGGAGCCCGCATATAAGAAAGCATTTACTTGGCCAGTGGAGGCTGGGCCTGTCATCTGCTGAGTTTGTTTTCAATTAACACTTGTTTGGTGACGTTTTCCTCCTGAATCTCCCTGCACACAGGCAAACACCCTTTGCCTAGCGCAATCTGCTGAGCCCTTACTCAAATATAAGCGGCTTTGCCGCTTTCTAAACACAACTAATCCAATTTGGGTTTTGAGAATTGAAGGTGGGCAACAGATCAATCTCTGACACCCTCAGGTCCAAGCAGGAGGAGCTGGGGCAGAATCTGTTTGGGGGCAGGAGGTGGGGTCTTGGGGTAGCTAGATTGTCCACTCACAGTCTCACCTTCCTGAGGAAGGGCAGTGTCCAGGAGACTCAGCTGAGAAGGCTGGCCATAGAGGCACAGCAGCCCTTCTCTGGGCCCATGCTAACTGGCTTACTGCTGCCCCTGGCCCCCACACTATCACTCCATTTGTCCTCTTCAGACAGTAGCCAGCACAGTGAATACCCAACTCTGTGGGAGACCAGATTCTGTCCTCCCTACCCCATTTCCTCAAGGACCAGTCAGGTACCAGGAGTGGGAAACAAGGCCTCCCTGTCCCTGGGAGATGGAGCTGACCCTTCACAGCAAGGAGCCACAGCCAACCCCTGCCCCTTGTCAGCACTCGGATGGTTTTCTGTCCCTATTCCCTGTCTTGGCTGTGATAACACAGGGCCCCAAGGCCTCTTGCCCCAAAGTTGTACTCTGTGGCCTGTGAGAGGCCCAAACGCTACATCTTTCCTGCCTAAGGCAGAAATTGCAAAACTAACCAGAACACACATGGCTCCCAGTTGACGGATTCAATTCAATTCCACAAATATTGACCCTGAGTCTAATCCACTCGTCCTCCAGCGCCAGCTCATTCCCCCGTGGGGCCCTGGGCAGCAGCCACGTGTCGCGATTAATCCTATCCAACAGTGTTACCAGTTCATGGTGAGGGAACTGAACTCATCCAGGCCTGGCAGAGAAGCTGGGGCTGGGGTCTGATCACTGACTGCCTGGGATGTGAAAGCATGGGGTAGGGAGGACAGAATCTGGTGTCCCACAGAGTTGGGTATTCACTGTGCTGGCTACTGTCTGAAGGGGACAAATGGGGTGACAGTGTGGGGGCCAGGGGCAGCAGGAAGCCAGTCAGCATGGTCCCAGGGAAAGGGACAGGAAGATGGGTTGTGCTGCTCGTGGCAGTTCCAGTAGCCAAGGGCCTACTCTGCCTGGGCCTACTCTCCCATGCATGCACACTGGGAGGGTCCTGAGGCTCATCCTGGACCTAGGCGGAGCTGACCTAAGCACATGGGGAGACCTCAGCATGGGGTAGTGGTGAACAGGGGCAGGGATGAAGCCATTGTCTTCAGTAAGACAGGCCCAAAGACCCCCGGAGCATATGGCAGGTGCTCCAGCCCCCTTCTGCTCCTCCCTGGGGTAGATCTTCTCTATTCTTGGGCTCCCCAATTTCCCTTATCTGATCTTTCGGCTCTGTCTCTCAGCAATTTTACAAGGGACTCTGTGTGGTTTGAGGTCTGGGGTGAAGGGAAGGAGTCTATGGAGAAGACAGTGATGGAGGGCAGGGTGCCAGGACCAAGGAAAGGAAGGGGCCCAAGACAGCAGCAGGGCACTGGCCATGTGGTCCAGACTCTCTGCCTAGCCATGTGTGGGCTAAAGTATGAGGACACTGCAGGGAAGAGTCGAAATTGAGTCTGCAGGGGGCCCTGAGGCTTTGATTTCTGGTTAGACATAGGAGGAACAGAAATGTCCCACCTCAGTGGTCTTCTGGCCTAGGGGCTAGGAGGCATCCCCCAGAGGAAGGCATGGCACTTGCTTCTCTGCCTTCTCAGCCTAAGCAGGGTGTCTTGTGGGGGTGCTCTTGGAGTGAGCAAGACCATACCTATGTGGAGAGGAAGAGCTGCGGGGCTGTTGGCTGTGAACTGAGGCCCCTGGAAAGCCCCTGCTCCCTAGACCCTGGCTTGTTTCAGCTTTCCTGGTGTAACAGGTAATGTCTGCTGGGCACTGCAGCTCTGTGGTGACCTTAGCACGGGTACATTTATCAGAAATGGAACTGATGGATTAAAGTGGAACCAAGTGAATTGATTTTTTTCCCTGAACACTTAAATGCTGCTCTCTATCAGGCAGTCAACTCCCAGGTGGGGTTGCCAGGGGGCCAGGTAAGAAATGATAGTATGGCAGTGGGACAACTGCAAAGGACAAAAGAATGGTCATGGGACAGGTTGGGTGAGCTAGGTATGGAGACAGGCCCAGGATTCTGCTCCTATCTGGCCTGTGGTAGAGGGGTCTTGATTACAAAAGTCCTATTGCCTCCAGCCAGGTGGGAACCAAGGGCTGGCCCCTGTCCCTACCACCTGTGTGACACCAGACCAATCTGCTGGCCTCTGAGTCTCAATGCCTTTGGAGTAATTCCAGGGAGGGGTGAGCCAGTGATTCAGTCATTCCCTCTTTCATTCATGAATGTGACAAACATCTTAGCAAAGAGAAAATGATGAGCGGCTCCAGGAAGGCCCCAGCAGGGACTGTGACGATCCAGATGGGGTGTGCAGAGAGGCAGTGCCCCACCTGGCTTTCTCACCCTGCTCTACCCTGTCTCATCTTTTGCTGCTTGAGTAATTGGCCCCAAGCCCAGGTGTGGACTAGGTTGAGTGTGTTGGTACTCTTTGCTCTACTGCTGATCCTATGAAGGTGGCTGGATGCCCCACAGGCTCTGCCATGCCCTGCCTCCTGGCCATGGCTCCTGAGTAGCCAGGGCGAGTATCCACTGTGCCTGTGCCTGCATTCTGGCCTGGTTACCAAGGGGGTGTAGGGTGGTATGTCAGCAAATGCTGGAGGGAGAGGGTAGTTGAGCCAGTCTCAGGCCTAGGCTGGCCTGTGGAAGGGGTGCAGCCCTGAAGAGTTCACGGCGGCAGACAAGTCCCCAGGATGCCTGAGTGAAGACCACCCTCTTTGGAGCCTGGGAAAGAAGCATTCTAGGAAAATGCCTTGCAGCCTGCAGGCAGGGGATAGGGCTATCATGCTGGGCCTTGGGAAACTCAGGGACTCGTGTCACCCTTGCACAGCCCCCACCCCACCCCCACAATCCTTCTCTGAAAATAGGTGGTGACACTTTTTTTCAAATGAAATCCTGGGGTGTGCTGGGATATCCAGCCCCAGACAGGGCCCCTTAGAGAGAGTTATGGATCTGGCCGAGGCAGCAGGCAATTCTGGTGGTTGTCAGCGCTGTGCCTGACCCTACTTCACTATGCATTTGGCTCTGTAGGGGTGAGGTAAAGTAGCAGAAGTCCCCTGTCCTCAGATTAAATACAGTACCCAACTGCAGACCCTGGACCAAGGTGAGCCAAGGTGGCCCAACTGTCAGCAGGGCTGGCCCAGTTGGCTGTGGCTCTCAACCCTTCCTGGTGTCTTACGATAAATCAAGAGAAATGCTGAGCCAGGACAGCAAAGGGCATCCGTGGGCCTCACTCCTGCAGCAGCAACCAGGAAGCTTCGTGTGGTGGTGGTGGTGGTGGGGTACTGGGGAAGAGCGGCCCAGGGCATCCCTGGCCACTGGCCAGGACAGTGTCAGGTGGGAACTGAGGCCCCACCAGACCAGCAACACTTTTACCTTTCAGATCTTAGTGCCCACCAGCCCCCACCCACCACCACTTTCAAAGCCAGGTTAGGCCACAGGGATCAGGGTGTTCAGATTCAACCCCACATTCAGTGTTACCCACTGACATGGCAGCCTCCTCAAAACTTGCTTCCTTCCCACCACCAGTGCAGTCTAGGACAGCTTCCCCTAGCCTTTAGGAACCAGGTAGACTCTTTCCCCAGCCTGTTTTGTAAGTGTGGGTGGTGCTAGGGTGCTGTTCTTGGACCTACAAGCTCTCTTTTTTGGATAGCTGAAGTTTCTTGATGGTAGAACATCCTGCTTCACCCAGACTGCGCACCCAGGCTTCAGCCAGGGCCAAGACAGCCAAGGCAAGGCAGAAACAGGCAAACCTGGCTGTGCCCAGGGCACAGAGAGGGGCCTGAAATTGTAAGGGGCTTCAGTGGGAGGCTCCTGAGGTTGAGCAAACTCAGCACAAACTGGGTAAACAAGACTGTTTGCTCTGTACTAATTGCTAATCACTCTTGGCCTTTGGACCTAGCCAGGGTCCTTCAGATCTGGAGGTGAGCAGGGGCAGCTGATTCAGGAAGGAAGTGTGTCCAGAGCCCAGAATCAAGGCTGGGGCCACAGGTACTGCAGGAGGTTCATCTAGATGTCTTTGCCTGGGCAACCCATTTCCATGGTACCAGCTTTGCCTTGTCTGGAGACTTGTTCTGTGGTGAGAGATGTATGGGAGCTGCCTGGCCCTGCTTCCCTGGCTCTGCCGCTCTGTTCCCCTTCCTGTCCCCGTCCCCCTACCTATCCTGCTTCTACTCACCCTGCCTACCCCTGGTTGAGGAGAAGACCATCAGGGCTGAGCCTTTGCTTGTGGTCAGGGCCTCTTGGAAGCCATCTAGTTTGGGCTCCAGCACTCTTATCCCTCCTGTGACAGAGCCTGGCCCTGTAACCCACAGCTGCTATCATCCTCAAAGTCACATCCAGTTGGCAGCCAAAGGCATGGGACCTGTGGCTGCAGCTCTCATGACATTGCTGGGAGGGTGTAGCCTGCAGCTTAGTCTTGTCCCCTCCCTAAGGTTGCCTCTCTGTAGACACAGCCCCTCCCAGACCTTTCCTGGGAGGAGGGGAGACTGGATACTTCTGAGCTGCAGCTTACCATCTTTCTGGCCCACCATGTACTGGCTGCCCCTATTCCCAGAACTGGGAGCTCCTAGGTTTACCTTGATCCTAGATGTTCAGTGGTGCCAGCTAGGGCCAGGGACAGGAGAGGGGCCTCCCAAGCCACTTCTTAATGTTTTTGACTGGCTCTGGTATGGCCTATTCATACCCTATCCAGTTGGGCCCCCTTCCCATACGGATGCTGAGCCTGTCTTGTTTCCTGAAACCACTCCTCATGAGGTCTCCTTGAGACTGTGTTTCCCAGGTTTTTGGAAAACTCAAGGATGAATTTCATGTGGGGAGGGGCTTTGTTGCCTTACTTCTGCACCCCTCCCCTCCCCCAGTTCAAGCCTTTGTACCTGCACCCTGGGACCCCATCCCATGATGTTTCCAACCTGTGTGCTGCCATCTTCCTCCACCAATAATGAACTAAGGCTCAGCCAAGACCCAAAGCCCCACCTACTCCATTCCCCACCCTATACCCAGCCAGGGTCTTAGTGAGGGACAACAGCTGAGTGAGGGCCCCACAGGGCCTACTCTCTGGTGTGCTGATCTGGTGCGCAGCTGTACATACTCACCAATCAACTACCAGCTTGCCGCTCACCTTCTAAGGTCACTCCTTAGAGAGAGATAGGGCAGGTTGTGTCACTGGGTGCAGGGGAGTGTCCAGAGTAGTGGACGGGCCACAGCTATCATCTGGCATGTGGATGGGGACATTTGACAGCAGTTGCAGGTGGGACAGGGCTTCTCAATATCAGCAAGAGGTCTGTGCAAATAGCCTGAATGAGAAAAAGGATAAAATGTGCTACATGAGTGTATAAAGGTACATATGTGAATATGTGTGTGTCATATGTGCATGGGTAGAGTATGCAAGATGTGTACATATGTGAGTAAGCGTATGAATGCACATGAGTACTTGAGTGTGGGGCACCCGAGTGTATTGAATGGGAGAGTGTGCGTGTCTGTTAGTGCATTCGTGACATACATGTGGATGCATGATCACACAAGTGTGTGAACATGTGTGTATATATGTGAGTGTGCTCATACATGCGTGTGTAGGTGACCCAGGCTTTGTACCCCTTGTGCTTTGACATTGGCAAGGGTGAGAAGGCATCTGAGTTTGAGGCAGTCTCACTGCTGCAAGCCCTGGATCCCAACACAGGGATGATGATGCCTCGGAGACCAGGGCACTCAGTGTGGAATCTGCGGCCATCCTATGCTGACAAGGTGACCATGAGCAGCACAGGAGCTCGGCGTAGACTCCAGACCTGGAGGACACGCTCACCCACCCTGTAGGCCAGGCCCTTCTTTCAGCCTAGTGGTAACCTGCAGCCCTGTAGGGATAGGGCCCACAGGGTAGAACTGCCTGCCATAGGGGCTAACTGCCTGCACCCTGCGGAGGTGGCTGCCATATTCTCCTGGCCCTTGTGGGATTGGGTTCCGCCAGCCAACGTCCACAGCATATGGCCACCAAGCTGTGTCCTTGTAGACCTGGAGGTGAGAATAGCTGGCTGGCTGGGGGCGTTTCACATGCGCTGCACGTGTTCCTCACGCCTGTGGGTGTGCTGGGCTGTTTGCAGTTACAGGAAGATTTCAGATCCAAGGTGCAGAACTGCGACTGAGCAGTGCCCAGGGAAGGCTGGGGAGGAGGGTCCTAGACAGGAAGATAGGGTGAATTTGGCAGACAGCTAGGATGATGAGAAAGCCCTGTGCAGGCCTGTGTTGGGATGCTTGGTCAAGGTCCTGTGCAAATAAGGCTCCCCTGTTGATTTTGAGCCCCCTACCCAGGGTGGCCTGGCACAGCCTGAGGTGCTGGGGGCCTTTCTTGCCCCACAGACACAAACATGCTCCACCTACCAGAAAAAGTCCAAGCATACCTCCCCTGTTCTCCCTGAAGCGAGGGGAGCTGATCTCCCCATTCTGGACAGCCCCCCTGTACTGCACCCCACACCCACCTCCCCCACAGTGATCCAGAATCTCTGGGTGGGCGTGGGAAGCCGGATGCAGCAGGCTGTGTTGCTGTTTTAGGAAAAGAGGGGCTAGAGGCAGGGAGGTGCCCAGACCATGTTCCAGGGAGGTTGTCTGGCTGAGGGGGGGGGGGGGGAGGAGGGCGCTGCACCTCGCCCCTGCACCTCTCTCCCGCACCCCCAGCTTCTTGGCTCCTTGCCTCTCGCACACGGTCCTCTGCCTGGCAGGCCCAGGGCCCGAGCCACCGCCCGCCCCGCTGCGGGTGTGATTTCTCAGCGTCGTCCTCCTCGCCAGCTTGTGTCTCACATAGAGAATGTTTCCATTTTTACAGCAGAAAGAAGCCCATTCCAAGCGCCTCAGCCACAGCCGAAGCGAACAGCCCCCGGGGAGCAGCCACCACGTCAGGTGCTGTTGGGGGTGGGGGTGCAGGCGGTGCTGCCAGCCCTGGTCCTAATTGCTGTCACTCAGGAAGTTCACTCTAGCCTAGGGCGGGTAGGAGCCATGGGGAAGGGTCTCCAGGGCAGGCACCAGATCCTGGAGAATCAGGACCTTTATTTTGAAATCCTGAACCCCTTTCCAGATCTGGAGGAGGTCCCTGATTCTAGGTCAGGTGGATCTGTGATTTGGGGTCAAGATGTTTTCCTGAGGGACACCAGAACTAGAGTGAGCTGTCCTGGCTGATCAGGCATTAACCCAGGTAAGTTCATATCCCAGCACTGCCTCTCCCAGACACACAGTCCTAATTCCAATCCCCACTGTGTCACCCTGTCCCAGGGCTGCTGTGGGGATAGATTGAGGCCACAGTCCGGAGCCCCATGATTTGTATGTAGCACAACTTGCAGATAGTTCTGCTGCTCCTGCCATTGCCTGACTGTTCTGTTGCCAAACGCACACAAGCGACATCTCAGGGGTGAGGGGGACACTGCGTCTGCTGTTACCTGCCAACCTTGCTCAGGTCTGATCCCTCAGGATACATGAACCAGATTTTCTTAGAAAGAAATATTTGCTACTCAGAGCACAGAACAGGTTGGTAAGCTTGACATCCAAAGGTCTCATAAACCAGCGTGAATGCAACTCTGCTCCTGAGACTTGGAAAAAAGAGGATGGAAAGGGCAGCAAATGACACACATGGCAATTTACAAAGAAAATAATAAAAATTCTTAGGAAACAGGAAAAAGATTCAATTTTGCCTGTCATCAAAGTTGTATACCTTGAAGCAGTAGGGTGCTCTTTGCCCCATCACATTGGCTCTGGGGTGAAGATGCAGTTCTGGGGGTGCACCCTGCCAGCAATGCAATCCTATAGGAAAGTGGGAGAGCCAAGGCCATGGCTGCCTGGTGATCCTAGCACCCTTGGGGAGGAGCAGCAGCTGGGGGTGTATCCCTATCCTGCTTTCTGGGATGACCACATGGTCACACCCACTGACTCCAGAGGGGAGAAAAGGGTAAACACACATGCAGTCCCAAGGTGGGTTAGGAGGATGAGGATCTGGTCGGAGTGCCCCTTATCTTCCTTGGCTGGTACTAGGGCGAGGGGGAGTGGCTGAAGTCCTGATGAGGAAGCCTTCTGTCAACTGTTCCCTTTGCTTATTAAAACAAGAGGAGTGAGTTCTCACAAAGCTAAGTGGGTGCAAGAGCATTGTGTGAGACTGAAGCCTGTGGGTGTTGCTGGTCGAGGTCCTTCAAAGAGTCTGCCAATGGCCATGGAACCAGGAGGGGCTTGGGATGTGAGTTTGACCTCTCCCCGAGAGCATCCACGTGACCTGAGACCATACCACCCTCAGTTTCAGTCTCCTCCTGACACCTGCTCTCCCCTGGCTCGCTGTGGTGGGGCATCCACATCCATAACTCACTGCAGCCTCCATGGGCTGCTTCAGGTCCAGACCCTTGGGAGGGGCCCAACCTCTAAGCCTTTGCTGATGCCCTTTCCTCTGCTTAAGGTTCCGCCTTTTCTTTCTGGAGGCTGTTGATCTCCTTCTGATCCTTCTCCACCTGGAAGATGTGCCTCCTTCTCAGAGTTTATCTCATTAGCACCAGATGAACAGAGGACCAGGTAAGGGAGACCAGCTTCTCTGCCCACTATGGGTCCAGGTTACATGGGCATCTCTTGATTCACAAGTAGGGTGAGAAGAGGTAGGAGGAGACGTGGAGACAAATCTGCCTACACAGGGTAGCAGCCTGAAAGTGTCACATGCAAGGGCAGGGAGGGTAGCTGATCAATCTAGCCTGGGTCCCTGCCATATGCAGCAAATAGATTTCCTGCCCCTGAGCCCATCTTTAGCCATAGGCGGGGAATTTTCAGAGGTGACTGGATCTCAAGTGTATGATGATTCATGGTGCAAGGCTAGGATCAAGGGCAGTAGGGTTAAGAGTGTGAGTGCTACATGCCCTAAGTAGTCTGGATAAGATATAAGGGATAGAAAGATCTACGGTCATCCCTTGTTGATTTGCCACCTTCTGCCCATTGTGAACTGCTTTCCTCTGCCATGCAACCCTGCCTTGGGAGCCAGCTGATTATGGACCAAAATCTCTACAAACTGCAAGTTAAATAAATCATTCCTCCTTTAACTTTGGGTGTCATGTACTTTGTTCCAGCAATGGGAAATGTAACTAAGACTTGGGGCAATAAGGCGGGAGGCTGGTGATCTGGTATGTGAGAACCCAAAGAAAGGAGGGTACCCACAAGTGAGCTCTTTCCTATCTAGGAGTTGGCCAACCTTGAGAGGGTAGGCAAGGCCCCAGGATGTCAGAGCATCAGAAAGACAGAAAACTGAAGTGTAGTTAGTACTGCTCAGCAGGGAAAGCTCAGGATAGGGGAGAGTGGGAGTATACCCAATAGGTACTGACAGTCAAGCCTCCTTGGCCCCAGGGGAACCATACAACCCACCCCTACCTGCCTGCCAGTCACTAGCTAAAACCCCTGAGTACCAGTGAATTTGCCTTATGCCCCTCCCCCCAGGCCTGGTCCCTCCTGGCTCCTAGAAAGAAGGAACCATCCTCCCTAGTAGGGGTTATCTGTTTGTCTTTGTGTCCTGTGCTTCCTGCCTGCTGTATGTGTCCTCTTGAGAACACCTAGTGGCCTCCCTTAGCACTGCAATCTCAAGCCCAGGACCAGCCCAGCCTACAGAACTCCTTCAGCATTTTTGTAGGGAAGTGGTGTCCTGTCCACTTCCTTCCCTGCATGCCTGACTGGAGCTCCTCTCTGGCTTTGGCCTTGCCCTTGCCCTTGGTCTCCAGTGAAGTCGCACAGAAGACATTCCATTGCTTTGGCCTGTGTGAGGGCATCTGTCCTTCAGCAGGGCCATTTGAAACCTTTTCATCACAGCGTGACTGATGCCTGGTCTTGCTTCGGTCGTCCAGTTTTATGTGTCCCATTTTATGCTCATTGCCTCCTTCTTGTGTGTATGTTTTTCCTTTTAACTAAAAAGATCCATTTACTGAGTTAAAGATTGTGTATTCAGGACATTCACTCTGTAGGTGATTCTACATCATAAACAATAGGATGCACGGAGAGACCTATTTTTGTGTATTTTAAAATATTTAATGGCATATACATTTCTAATACCTTTTATCTGGTGATTGTAGCAAGATATTCTTTTTTTCTTTAATTGTGATAAAATGTCTGTAACATAAAGTTTATCATTTTAATCAAGTGTGGGGCTCAGAGGCATTTGGTACCTTCACATTTACAGCCATGGCCACTGTCATCCACAGGACATTTTCATCTTCCCAAATGAAAACTTCACACCCATTAAACAACTCCTGGCCCTGCCCTAGCCACCACTCTACTTTCTGTCCCTACAAATGGACTATTCCCCATCTAAGTGAGATCATACAGCATCTGTCCTCCTGTGGCTGGCCTATTTCACCCCTCTGTCATGCGCCTCTTTGCTGCATAGTGTTTGGCTCTTTATGTTCTGCAGCAGTGGATAAAGTGAATGTCCTGCTTTTAATTCTGAGGGCTCGCTTTTCAGGTTTCAAAAACACACTTTAATCTCAGATTCTCCAATTGTTGAACATTTGCCATGACATCATACTTGCTGCTCCCTAGCACTGCAGACCCTAGGAGAGACAGCTCAGGCAGTGGAGGCATCAAGGCAAACTCTTAAACTCTATACCCATTCCACCCAAGCCATCACCCTACAGGAAAGTAACTCTGAGTTACCAGAATGCTAATATTGACCCCATGACTGTGTGTTCCTGGGCCTGAACCTTCCATGGTCAGGATAGGTGGAACTTGCTGGACTGTAGGATGGCCTGGAGAAACAGGGGCTGTGCCCAAGACTACATCTACAGAGCTGCTGAATTTCTTACTTGATTTCAAAAACTCCAAAGAAGAGTTCTGATTTGCCTGGCTCAACTCACATGAATCCTCCTCTGTCCAATAACTGGCCAGGAAATGAGGAAATGAGGCCAGGAAATATAGTGTGATTGACATGGTTTTATAAGGGCTTGAATCTGGGCTCTATGACTCCAGCTGGAGAAACTGAGGCTCCGTAGGGCCAGATACATTGAAGTCACAAAGTGAGCTGGGGCATGCCTAAATGCTACAGCCCATGTCACACCAACTCTTACAGGAGGCCTTGCTGTCTTGGCCAAGTCAAGCCTGGGTTGATCACATTCAGGCATCAACAGGGCTGTCCTGTGCACCTGTCTCCAGTCCAGAACAGGGCTTAAGGTCAGTACTTGGTAGCCTTGCAACAAGGGATGTGGAGTTAAAGGTTATGGGTCCCAGCTTCTGCTCACTGCTCTACATAGCGACACTTCTCTGCCTTCAGCCCCAAGACTCTGGACCACGCAACTGGGGCAAGGCTGGCTTCTCTAGCTGTGACCACCACCTACTTTCCTGCTGATGATCCTGGCTGGGCTGTGCCTTTGCCTTGTGCCCATGTGCCACTGAGCTTTGGCCTGCCTGTCTACAAAAGGTCTGATGTCACCTTATTACAGTCCTGCCAGTATTGGTTTTCTTAATTATGAACCTTTCTAAGTGTTTTGGAACCCTGGTGTGATTTTGGTGTGTGGGGCTAATGATTCAAGGGGACACATTGAAGAGAAGACATAAATATATCTTTTTTTTTTTTTTTTTCAGGACTGGGGTCAAAGTCATGACCTTATGCTTGCCAGGCAGGCACTTGTGCCACAGAGCTATCTCCCCGGCCCTGAGAAGACATAAATGAAAACCCGCCAAAACACCCCGTTATGGAGATTTACACTGATCCTTAAAGATCAGAGATTAATTTTTTGAAAACATCTATAAAATAAGAGATTTATACCTAAAACAATATCGTACGCTGTGATAGGGAAGGATTAGAGTCAATTTATTCATGCATTAGTCAAATTCTCAATTTCATATATTGTGCAGAAAAATTAAAACCCTTTCTACATTTTATTACAAATTATGTATTCTCCATATATGGGGATAAATAATTGATAGCATTAAAAATACTTAATCTAGAAAATATTTATTAGGAACAGACAACT